>JASXSY010001771.1:0-153859 GCA_034509805.1 Sipha maydis | reverse complement strand
AATCATGCTATATGGTTTGGAGAATTGGGTAATTGACAGGCAAATGGTACAGTACTTTGTTGAGAGTATGAGTGTTGTGGAAATAAATATGCTTAGATGGAGCAGTGAATTGACAAGAGAAGATAGAATAATGAAAAAATATATGAGAGGTAGTACTGGTGTAGTGTCAATAGAAAACAGGATGAAAAAATATACAGAGATGGTTTGGGTATGTGATGAAGCAAGAGGAAACAAAATCAGTAGAGTGGTTAGAAAAATGAATATTAAAGGAGGAAAGAGGAAGAAAAAGACTAAAAAAGAGAAAGTTGGATACAATTGAGAATGATATGAGGGCTGTTATCGTGTGTGTAGGGGATGAAGAAATAAATATAAGTATGTGATATGAAGCAATAATAGAAACTTACGAAATTGATGTTTACATTTTGTTTATTAGATCTGACCATGAATTTGTTTGTGTTGGAAAGTAAATATGGATTCTTGCTTGGATCTGTAGTGAGCGATTTTAGGAGTTTAATTTTTTTTTTTGTCCGTTTGGTTATGGGATTTCGAAAATATGTGTTTTATGTTTATAGGAATCTAACATGCGGAATTTATTTGTAAGTCCTTTTTAGGCATTGAAATTAAATTAAAATGAATAGTCTGTGCACCATACGACAGCTGTCATTTATAGCATAACAAAAGTACAGCACACCGAAAAACCTGGTTTAAATTATATTATCTTCCTGAGGTATTGAATAAACGAACGGAGAACAACTTCTGTAAATCAGAGGGTATTATAATTTTAATATTAAATCAATTTTAACCAAAGTCTTGTTAAAATTAATTGTTAAACACTGTTTGTTTAAAATCCTCTGCTATAATTTAATAGAGAGTATACGAATTGGATTTTGTTAATTATCTACATTTCATTCGAATACAAGTATGAAAATATAATTTAAAAACATTTATCAAATGAATTTTAAAGAAATTCTTTTCAAAAAGTATTATTAATAGGTGTCTGTCTAAGTGTTATTAATATATTTATTCCATTAATATTCACAAATAATTTTAAATTAAATTGTGTTATTAAACTAATAAAAATTACTTTCGTAGACTCTTTGGCAACTTACTTGATTAAAATATTTATTAATAAGATACATTCTAATATTTAAATCGGAAAATATAAATTTCAAATGATTGTGTAAATCAATCATAACCTCGGAAGAAAAGTGACAAGATTCAAATTATGAATAAGAATATCAAAAATATATAATTTTTAAATTGAAGAAAATATATAGAAAATCGCATAAAAGTAAATGAGAACAACACAATTTAATATGTTTATTACGGTTAACAATAATATAATATATTTAAAATAAGATCACGATTAAAAAAATAATACCTTATTTAATTAATAATTATAAAAATATAAAAAATGTATTACACAGAAAAACTAAAATATCGGCATACAATATTTTGTTTACAAGTTAAAAATAATGGATAATTATGATTATTTTGTGTGTATCAAATTGAGAAAAATAAATTAAATTAAATTTTATCAGTAAAAAATGTCATGATAAAAAAGTTATCAAAGTAGAAAGTAATTAAACTCATTGATGTATTTATTAATTTATTTTAAACGATTTTACATAATTTTATTCAAATCGACATTTAAATATTATGTATTATGTATTGAAGCATAATAATAGTAAAATAATAATTATATAATAATCAATATGAATAGGTCAATTAAGATGAAACAAAATATTTTTAATAAAAACTGTGTGCATTCAAGTACTTGAAAAAAAAAATTAAAAAAATTAGTATTTAAAAGTGAAGGAATATCAAATCAGAATATGATCGGAAATATTATCACACAAATAACATTTAAAAACGAAAGACGTAATAAAAAAAAGAACTGGATGGGCCTCGCTCTGCTGTACTCTTGGGGGTGAAGTGCGACTCTTCATAGGATAGGTCATTATAATGGATTTGTTAAATTTTAATTCAATGATAGGTATCATTGTATACGAAAAACGATTTCAAATTGTTGCGGTATTTTGTTTTTGAGTTAGAGCATTTTAAAAAAACCGATATCATTTGTCAGTCTAGAATATTATACATTATATTATATTTTACATGTAATTTTATGTCAATATTCGCAGTTCAGACGCTTATGAAAGAAAATTGTGTCTATGGATTTTAATAATTTTTTAATGAAATTAAGAAATACTTCTGTGGAATCTTCTATTAAATTTTCAAATATTTTGTACGAGCCAAATTTTTTTTATCACCGATTATAAAAATAAAATGTAAAAAAATCGAATATTTTAAATGCTTATAAGTGGCTTAAAAATCAATATTATATTTTGAAAAAAATATGACATAAAGGAAATACCAATCTTAACAGCTGGTAGAAATTTCAAAAATCTGCGACTTATACTTTTTGAATTATAACAAATATTTAAAATCGTTTGAGAATAAATCGCTATTTTATGTAATTTCGTAAATATTTAAATTTCAAACAGTCATACAATTTTTTCCTCTAATTCCGGTAGACATTTTTTTAAAGATTTTTGAAGAGTAGCTTATAGATAACCTAGTGTTAAAATTTTGAACCTTATGTATGAACAGAAAAAATTTTATGAATTTTTATCTACAAAATAACTTGCAAATTATCGTGATTTTTACACATTTTATACAAATTGGAACTTTGAGCACTTATATAAAAAAATTGTGACTTACGATTTTAGATTATTTTTTATCAGTTAAGGAACAACTTATAAGAAACCTTGTATTAAATTTTCAAGATTTTCTGGCCGGCCAAAAAAATTTTATCGTTATTTAATAAAAAAATACTTAAAAAAATTGAAAATTTCAATTGTCTATAAATAGCTTAATAAAAGTCAAAATACTTTGAAAATTTAACGGTGTATAGAGAACGCTAATCTTAACATTTGGTGAATATTTCAAATATTTACATCGATTAGTTTTTGAGTTACAGCAAAATAAAAAAATTTGATTTTGTCGAAAACTGGTTTTGCGTAAAAACTCCCTTATTTCCCTTATTTTTTTAGGGTTTTTCCCGTCGCATTTAAAAATATTGAAAATTTTTTACTTTTGACCCCCCAAAGTACCAACTAGATTCACTTTGTTGAAAAGTTGCTACATAAGCAAATCGATGCATTTTTACTGCCAAAAAAGTTGTCGTCAGACACAAAAATAAAAAAAAACACACATCATTATAAAACCAATAGATTCCATCACTCCATTCAGAATCTAAAAAAGAGTACTTCCTTTAAATACAGAAATGAAAATAATTTAATAGTATAATAATATATAACCTTTTATTAGCATTATTAAAAAGTTAGTTTCAGCTAAAATTTAATTTTCCTTTGGAAAAAGTCTTGATACTGAAGTCAGTATACGTATTAATCAAGGGCAGATCCACAGTTAGAGAACTGTGAGTCAGGTTATTTCAAGAGACTTATTAAGGTTGAAACTGGATTATAAATATACACCATGTAACAAAAAACACAATATGATCATATTATATATATATATATATTTTGTATATTTTATGGAGTCTTATATGAGGTCCAGCATAAAAATGTTTTACAATACTAAACAATTTAGGGAAGGTAATGAAAAATGATATGTTTGCTTTTAATTTAAACCTATAGTCAGGATAATTAAAAAATATAATAAGTGTTCGAAAGACCAATTTTGTCAACATATATTCCCTGTGGGCCAGACTACATTCTGAATCCCCTCGATCCCCACTGATATCAACAGTGTAATATTATTTACAGAATGAAATGAAAATATAAAAATTTGAAGGAGTATTAATGGATTTAAATAATACGTATAGGACTTTCGACAAGTAGAGTCCAACAAAATGTTACTAAAGCATCATTTACCAATTTTACAATATAAATCTACTAATATGTGTTTGTCATGTTCATAGTGTCTAAATATAACTATAGATGGGACGTGTATATTTGAATGTATTATATTATTAATAAAATATAACACTTCGTAACCAAATTAATGACAAAATATTTAAAATATTTAGTCGAATTTGTCTTAAATCGATATCAAACATCAGTTTGAAACAATTTTAAGGTATGCACTGGGTAAGTACAACATAGTCGCCGTTTAGACACACCAATGGATTGTCAACATAAGTTTGACGAATTTGCATATACTTTAAGAACTGACCTGTCAATGCTCTATTTTTTCTGAAAAAATACACTAGGTATTATACCCTTTCGAGAACAAATTCTGTCCAATAAAATCACAATCCGAAATGCAATAAGACGTACTAACACAAATACATTCTTGTTAAAAATACGAAACTCTCATTTTAAAAACTGATTACAATCGCTAATAGTTCACTCATGCATATACAGAAAATAAGAGCTGAAAATTATTGTCTAAAACCACACGCATTAATATAACTAATATAATAATTAACGTAATATTTGACCGCATGAAACGTACACTTTTTTTGTACAATTCAAGGTAAAATTAAAATTAAAATCGAAAATCTTCTTGGTATGTACTAAAAATTCGTTTGTAAACTGTTGTGATAAATTTAATTTATTTTGTTTCTTAATTATCGTTTGTTTCTTTATAGTAAGCATAAAAAACACTAAATGAGAGATTTTCATCATAAAATTGCCAAAAAATATTTTTTTTTACTGATAATCAACATTTTTCTATATCTTTATAACATTTCTCGAGAGGTTTTTAATAAAATCGCAATAATAAAAAGTACAAGTGATTATGAATTCAAATTTTTGTTATTGTGTATTTTTGAATAAAACTTAACCTAAAACACATGGATATTAGTTTTTAAATGAAATTAAAACTGTTGTGGGTAATAAGGATAATTATTTTTAATATAAAATATTTGAACATTTTTTTTTTTTTATAGCTTATTCATGAGATTTTAATTTTTTTATATTAATTGTTAATATTATATTTATAATGATAATAAAGAATAATTTCTATACAAACTCAATCAAATCATTTATAAGCCTTTCGTTAAAAACATGTAAAATGAAATCGAATGTAGCATCCAAAAGGTATTATCGTATAATTTTAGAACATGATACAGCAACATAATACATCACACTATACATATTATGATATCGCAAGGGTAATTTAATCACAGAGCATGATAAGAAATTAATTCACTTGGGTTCGAGTTTTTATGATGTTTTGAAATAATAATATACATAAAATTAATTTACTTTTGTCATTATCCCTTATCTAGTTTGCATAGTAATTTAAAAAAAATAAATTGGCAAATATTTATCTCAAAAACCATGTATAATATAATATTATACTGTTAAAATACACAACAGAATTTTATTTTTAATTATTAAAAAATATGTACAACCTTTACAATATAATTTATATAAAAAGTACAATTAAATTTTGATAAATGTTTATTGATAGAAAACTTCAGTATGGATAAGCAATCAGTAATGTCATTCGAATAGGTATTTTTTAGGTATTGTATTTTTTTAACATAATAGGCCCAAGTTTTGAGTCTTCTATATGTATTATATAGAAGTTAGGTGAAGAATAGTTATTTGATTAATGGATTGGATTACTGTGAGTGTTTAATTTAGTATGAAATTCAAAGTAAAATAATAACTGCTAATGGATAAAAGCGAGAATTTTTAGGTCTTAGTGAAAATTATTGATCGTTAAACACCAAGGAGAAGATGTTATTTATCGTAAGCAAATGAATTGAAACACTTGAACAATTTTGATATTGTGTACGGACTTTCAGAACCCTGTAACTGAATATAGTACGTATACATTGGTCAAATAATTGGCATTTATATGTTTAGTTTATTGGATAAGGAGAGCTTGGATTTCAAGAGTGCTTTTACGAGGTGAAGTCTAGAGTTTTACGTTTAAGTAAGTACGTTTGACAAAAGTTAGACAAAGAAATTTAACTTTATTTTCCGTTTGAACTGTTTGATTATTTAACGTGACAGGTGATGAATTGAGATTTCTAATTCCAAATATTACTTGAACGAAGATTTAGATTCATTTATTTTAATTTTCCATCTGTGTCAACAAGCTAATCATATTACACATAATATTGATTTAACGATAGACTTTCAACTTCGTAGCGTAAGCATAACAACATTATATAAGACTAATTGATTATTATTGAAATTCATTTAAAGTTTGCATGTACTTTGCACACCTTTATGTTATTCATGTATATTTACTTCTAACCCAACGGAGTTATCAAACGCGGGAGAAAATAAATAAGTTAACTGTACAATTATTTAATGTTGCTATAGCCACGGACAAATTATTACATCCAGACGTCTGACGTGTTTCTTGATCGCTATATATGTGGATACATGGCGCAAAAATGCCAATGACAGGAACAACCTGCAGATTTGTAGTGCGAAAACTTAGACGCGTCTCGAACGCTGCGTGGGTGGAGTTCACGGGGTGAATGGTGTGAATCCGTGTTAAGTCTGAAAGTGGCGGTGAACACGAGATTTCACTTACATTTATTGCAGTACGTTAACGATTTGTAACAGTGTGACAACATTATAACGTCTGATACTTGCCTTAATATATATTAATGCCCAACGGATTCTTTTGCTTGTGATTCTTAGCGAAACTCTTAGGTTTGAAAACCGTTTGTCATTTGCAACATGATTTCAACTGTTGATAGATCAGGTGCTTGCGAATAAGAATATTTATCAATAAATTACTCAACACCACAATAGAATAATAATGATAAGACAATATAAAATAAAAAAAGTATTAATAAATTACAGCTAAATCGAACAAAGCAATTAAATAAAAATAAAGGCTAATCAAAAGTAAATAAGGAGCGTCCGTACCGTAGATCGACTAGTGCAAAAAGAATACATTTTTTCTGTTATCGTGAATATAATATTACACGAAATGAAAGTTTAGACGATATAAGCAAAAGGATGGACTTTTCATACAATTCCAGATATAGTGGGAGTACGAGGAATACGATGCATTGGGGCTTCAAATGTAGGTCGTATATTTATTTATATGGCAAACAATTAACATTATGATTAAATAATAATAAATAAAAACAGTATGATAAGATAACAATAAATCTTTATACATAAATATAATTCTACTGTACGTGTGTATGTAATTGAACTCCTCCTAAACGGTTGGATCGATTTGAATGCATTTTTTTGTATGCATTTAGGTAATATCCTGGATTGATTAGAGTCACAAATCAGTTTGAATCAATTCAATTAAGAACAAAGTTAAGTTTAGAGAAAAAAAATAATGTATTTAAGGTGAGTATCATTATTCTTTTTATGTTTAATTTTTAATTTTATTTTTATACTGACTGGCGCTTCAAACAATATCAAGGTTATTTATTTATATATACTGCATTTAAACGGCTAGACCAACGGATGCGGATGAAATTAACGCATGTATAAAACCAACATAATGGCAAAATGACAATACATTACGTCTTAACACAAATATACAAGTTCAACTGCAAAACGACCCATTGGCACTATCATTCTTCGAGCAACTGCTTAACATTGGAAACAAAACAATACCATTGCATGGAGACACATAATGCATCAAATTGCCAGACAATTTCTGCAACATGGTAAATAGGGAAGATGCTTTGATCGGAAGCATATTTTCAAATTTACAAACTAATTTTATTAATCATACGTGGTTTCGTGAACGAGCTATTTTAGCCGCAGAAAATATCGATGTTGAAGTTTTTAATTTCAAAATATAACAGTCATTGCGCCGCAATGAGACATTGTTCAAATCGGTCAACACTGTAACTGATCCTGGCAAAGCAGTCAACTATCTTGTTGAATTTTTTAATTCGATGGATTTACCAAGAATACCACTATACACTTGCGATAAAAAATTGTTTCACCTATAATTTTGTTTCATGGTTTAAATGCACCTAAGCTATGCAACAGTACAAGATTAGTCAAAAAAAATGATGTGCAATGGTCTTGAAGCTACAATTTAGAACGGCAAATTCGTAGATGAAGTTGTTCTCCTGTCACGAATCCTGATGATCCCTTCAGACTCACCCATTCCATAGACGTCTGCAATTTCCAATTCATTTGGCGTTTTCCATGACTATTAATAAGTTATAAGGTCAAACAATGTTGATTTGTTGGTTGGATCTAGAAAATCCGGTTTTATCACATGGCCAATTATACCTTTGTGGCGTGTTCTCACGTTGGAAAACCGTCAAGTTTATTCATATACACTTCTCAGGGATTGACTAAAAATATTGTTCATCAACTTGCATTAAGATAAAATTAAACAAATATAATTGATTATAACGATTTATTTTTAGAATAAATAATGTTATTTCAAAATAAAGAATAATGAAATTATTATATAATATGTCTTTCATTTCATACGTTGTTTAATATCCTAATCGCTCGAAATAGCATGTAGGACAACGTCTATCGGGTCCACTAATATTTATATGTAAAACATTTTACTATCAAACGTTTAATTATAATTGAACAAAATTATACAAATGTTTATCGGATATTAATTTTTTTTCAACTAGTTCATATTTTTATTTTTATTATTATTTAATTTTAGCACTTATTAAAGAAATAATTAAAATTTAAGTTATTAAGTTTTTTTTAGAGCCCAGATTATTGTTACGCCCTGGAATTCCAAGATTTAGCTTTGGCCAATTTATTTTTATTCGGAAAAAAAATTTAAATCGTCTCTTCATCGAAACCATTTATAGTGCAAATCTATATTTGAACATATATTGAATATTTTTTTATCACCAATAGATCATAAGTTGGCTAGTACGAGTGGTAAATTCTACAATCGTCGGTAAATCGTTTTTAGACGACGCAACAAAATACACTCGATAGAAATCGATTGGTAATACAAATCCAACTGCTTAAAACATTTAGAACGTGTACTATATATGTACGTTTGCATTTTTTTCTCGATTTGGTTTTGTTCTCGTTACGTGCTTTCTTCAGATTCCGCGCCTAAAAAAAAAAAACAATACAAAACATAAATGACGTACTTATACTGCAACAGCAGGTCGTCCGATGATAGACAAGCCGGACTACACTTGGGTCCGTCTCTCTTGCACTGCTTCTTTCCATATGCTTCTCTCTCTCTCTCTCTCTCTCTTTCACCCTATTAGAGGCGTTTCCAAAGTCTTGTCCGAATCGACCACACACGTTGTCCCTTTGAATGGGCCCTTTGCTCACACGCCCACATGTATATACGCAAAAGCGTGCCTACGATCGGGTTATATTGTTGCCGCCGCCGCTACCGACGATGAGCACTACCGCGCGGGCGAAATGGTCTCGGCGCAGTGCGCTCTCGGGCCGCGCGCGTTACGCTCGTTTGGACGATTCGGTGTAGGTAAATCGGCGTCCCGAAATTATAACGGCGATCGTTCCGCCCGGATATACGAATATCAACCGGTGAGATATGGTGCACGGGCTTACCGCGATCGTTCATTTATTGATCATTATAATTTTTTTTCGTCTCCACAACCTACTCACTACCCGTATTGTGCGTTGTCAGTCCATGGAGTACGTTTGAACGTGTAGGTGAAATTAGCCGACATCGGGTTCGACAGTCGACGCGAACTGCAGGTATAATCATACATCAAAATATGTTTTGTGCTAAAAATTACATGGTAACATACGCGCGCTACCGCGTTTCTGCGTGAACTGCAACCACGGATCGAAATTAACAAATTTAAAAAAATACAACTGAACAAACGGAGCCGTGATCAACGGCATGGTAGTCAGATTGGTGTGAAATTTTGGATCGAGACGGGGAGACGAGGAAAAAAATGGAAAAATTCAAGTACAAAGAAAGTTATTTCAATGTGCACGTACTTCTTAATCGCGTACCCACTAAATCGCGTACCCACTTAATCGCGAACGTATACAATAAATTCGTGTGCACGCAAATATTATACATGTTTAATAGTAAACGCGTTATAAAATATTCTGTAGTGTGGTAACGTAAAAATTTTTAAAAAAAATAAATAAAAATAGCAAATACAGTCAATGGATTACGTTTTTATTATATATTTTGTGTACGACCAAGTGTGCTTATATTGATCATCACGTTATTTAACATGTTATCACATTAATACGTTTGACAAATATTTTTTATATAAATACGTTTTTGAAATATTGAAATCATGCATTTTTTCGATTGTCCATAATACCTTTACAAGTTGTAATATTGATTCAATCGAGTTTCGGTTAAATTATTATCTTATTTACCGCATTATAATTTTATATTGATCAACAATTGACCGGCCAGTAACATGACTATGTACGCGTTTTATGAGGAACAAGTTAAATTGTTTTACAGTAATACACGTATTCTAATATATTATGTTTACAACACTACAAAATGGAAATATTTTCACCGCAAAACAATGTCATTCGTTTATCGGTGGGGTTTCATCATCAGAAAAATTGAATCCACAAGTGTTTCGTTAAAAAATTTAGATTAACGTTGATTAGCTTTCGTTATTATTTTTTTTGAATTAACAACTGAAAGCTATTGGACTTAATTTATGTATTAAATTATTTAAATTTTCTAAGCATTTTAAAAGTATTTCAAAATCGTTAACATATAAATATTAAATATTTTTAAAACCTTCTTTAATCTTAACAGAAAATCATACCAATAAAAAACGTTTAGACATGACGCTTACTCGGTTAGATAAAGAATTAAAAATATTAAGTTTTGAATACCTACTGTTTGTTTCAAACGTATTTTTTTATTTTTTAGATTAAGTGTCTATTGTATTTTATTCATTAAATTTTTAAAATTTAAAAGAACATGATTTTGATATTATTCTATAGATTTTAATCTATGCGTGATAATTAAAAAATACTAGAATCGATCTCGTAATTTGAAAGTTTAATTTGAAAATAAGTGATAAAGATATATGGATTTATAGACAAATTAAGTAAATTATTTTTTTGGAAGAACTAAGGAAAAGCTATTATTTAAGAATAATCATTACTTGGTTAGAGTTGTGATGCAAATTTAATATACTACAAAAAACCATTATGTGGATGGAAAATAAATGGTTGAATTTAATAAGCTTTCCTTTTTTACCATATTCAAGATGATCAACATCTTAGGGAAGTTTACATAATTTATTTTATTTAATTAATTACCTAATTCTATATCAAATAATTAAATAACATTAAATTAGGCAAATAATAATATTATTAAAAGTTTTAAGTTAGCCATATGGAAATATAAAAATTATAAAAGATTGTTTTACAAATCAGTATAAATTTTAATTTTAATAGAAAAATGTAATTTACATTTTCATATGAATGACTGCTCGATGAATTATTATTTTACTATTGTGATTTTTACTTCTAAAATTATAAAAAACATTTAAGAGAAATTTTGATAATAAAAAGCTGAAAACCGAAGTTAAATCAAAGAAAAAAAAACGAATTATTTAGAAATATTACTAAAGAATAAAAATGATTATAACGTCACTGTACCAATAAAATATACTTTAATTATGTGTAAATAAAAGAGAATAATACTTCTTCACAAATGTATCAAAGTTATAATCAAAATGTTAAACTTAATTGAATTTCAGAATCGTTAATTTTGGTAGTGTAGAAACGATACAACATTTAAAACCAATTAATCGCACGATTATTATATTCGAAAATATAATCACAAACAATAAACAAGCTTTTATGGCCCTGATATTATTACATATATTTTTAACGTATTTTTCATTGCTTTCTTTGACTTTTTTAATCTGTCATTACTTGTATTCTCATAAATATCGCACACTCACATTTTTAATTTTATAATACGGCTATTAATCTTCGGTTTTAATTACTTAATCACGATAAATAAGAATTATTCAAAAATCTGTTGGCAGTCAATTTGATGAAAAATTAACATTTAATGATCTGTATTATATATTACGGAAAGTTCAATTTATAATGATAAATATTTCAATACTTATGCAAATGCCTGTGAGGTACGTTTGATTTAAACTCTCTCTTGCGTAGGGTTATGATTCTTATCGTGCAATAAATCGTAGTACCTAAATAATAATAAGTACGTTTTATCTGAATATGATTTTAAAATTAATATCATTGAATAATTGATTCGTAATAAGGGCATTTTACAAGATATGCTTAAACTGATAATGGTAGGGAATTTCATCCATAGTCAATGCTCTAGACAGGTTATTTTTCGTTATCGTCAAAAGTTCAAAATACGCTTCAGCAAATTTCTACGGTTTTATATGTATACGCATTTATAATAGCACAACGACGGTATATTTGACTGTGTGTCCTGTAAAATTTTCGAATTATGAATTTCTATAATTTGTCGATGTATTACGCTCATCACAATTATCCAATCTAAGAAATGAAATAACGAGTGACTTATACTTTTTTTTATTTTCTCGACAGGTGTTGATAATTTTACAGTAGACAAAAAATTATTAAATGTTATAATTTATGTTAATTGAGTTGTTTTATTTAGTAATTAAAACCACATACATTTCTTGCTTGTCCAATATTTTATTTCGTTACGATGTACCCGTTATTATCGCGTGTAGTTTTACCTCCCCCGGTAAATTATCACTAGAGAAATTTTACTAGAGAATATTTACCTCCCGGTAAAATATCACTAGTGATTATTTACCTTCTGTTATATATTTTTTTTTTATATTCTTCCATTTTTTTATTTACCAAAGTTAATTTTTGTTATAATATATTATAATTTGTATGTTAGATTGTTTTGATTATTTTTATTGCTTATTAATTTGTATGTTTGATTGTTTGATTTTTCATAATTAGTTGTTTATTAGGATAATTAATTATTATGTAACTTATTAGGTATGAATCTCTTCTTACAATACTTAGTAAGACATTTTATGAAACTAATTGATAATTATTTTACATTTAAACATTAAAATTTTTGATATTTAAACATTTATTTGACATTTTTACACAATCGGTTATGAACAATTTGACTATTAATAAATACCTACATTTATATTAATATTATAATATACTTATTGAAATTATTTATATAATTTAACTATTTTTTCTTTATATACATAATGTACACATCTATAGTGTATACATGAGTTGAATTAACATGTCAAAAGATTTTAAAAATAATATCAAAGGTAAATAAATAAACTTAACAAAGTTTTAACTTATAAAATACTATCCTAAACCTGAACTTACCCACGAATAATTTATGTGAGAAGCAAATATCTATAATAATATGTCTAGTGAAATTTTACCCCTCCCTCCCTAGTAAAATTTTAATTGGGAATATATACCGGGGGTAAATTTCATTAGATATAGTTTACCGGGAGGTAACATTTCACTAGAGAATATATTTACCTCCCGGTAAATATTCAGGGGGTAAAATATCACTAGCGAATATTTACCCCCCAGTCAAATTTCACTAGCGAATATTTACCGGGAGGAGGGGGGGGGGTAAAATTTCATAGAGGTAAATAATCCCGGTAATAATGGTACTGAATTTTAAATTAAAAAAAAAAATAATAATAATAATAAAAAATTACATTATTAGGACGATCCATGATATTTGCACGAATTATTTTCAATAGTTTTATAAAATTTCACTACACGTCACTGCTACAGCCGACTACACTACGTTCTATGTACGTTTTACCAGTAGAATCATTCTACAAATTCCCAAATATCTCTCTCCGGGGAATTCTGTTTCAATTTCATGGCTTCGGGTCATAGGTTTAAATGATTGAAGAGGAACAGGAGTCTCCGATCTACGACCCACGAAATACGCTCCCCTTCTATAAATATCGGTAAATAATAAAAAATATATGTTATATCCTAGGTCATTATCGCATACAAATATCAATTATCACTGTATGGTTGGCTGTATGTTGGTCCACTAAAAGATTTTTATATTTATAAGGTCCTGAATTAAAAATTTTGGAGGTCTCTACAATAGAATAATTCAATCTCAGAGTTTTTCCCACTAGGTCGTAAACTGCGAGATCAAATTTTGTTTTATTTTTAGACATACACCATTTTGGTAAGCAGTTCTAAAGCATTCGAAGATTATGCGCGTATTGCATATAGGTACAGTTCAAGTGATACCACTGCCGCACTCTATCGTGCCAGGCATAGATTTCTCCTCAAATAATTACTAGTTAATCCGTTTATTGTGCAACCTATTGTAATTTAAATCGATTTTCAAACGAGTTTGATTGGCTAAAATTAAGATATTTCGTGTAGATACTATTTGTTCCTCCCAGAGAAAATGTCAAAATTCAATGTCTTCTAGATCCATACATCATTTATATTTGTATAGATTATAATCCTACATATGTAGATTTTCCTTTTGTGTGCGAATATACATCCGTTTGAATAAAAAAACGAAAAAAATAAAATTTTTTTAGATATTTTATTTTTCATATCATTTTATTGACGAAAAACAAAAATAAATGCAATTTATTGTTGTTTTTCAGTATTATGGATGAAAAAACAAACATACTAGAAAATTAAAAATAGTATGAGATTCATATACTATCGTAGTAAAATATTACATAAAATAGAAAAATGTTTCGACTATTAAATGAATTACACCCGATAAAACACTGATACGACTCGATTTAGCAATTATTAAGACCTTCTAATGCTCTAACGAACTGTCAATAAACTTTTATAAGCTACCGATAAAATAAATCAAATTTAATTTTATTTACAGTATGTTATTAAAGATTACATAAAAACCAAATTATATTTTTTTCCGAGAAAATACATTTAACTGCTATGTTTCACAAAGAGTCCGGTATACTTTTTCTGAAAAGCAATATTATATTTAGTTTTCAACTTTTTTTTAGCAATTTTGATTTATTTCACTCATTTGTTATAGTTATTAAAACTTTATTTCTCATATTATTAATATTTTTGTGAGCAATCATCAATGCTCTAGTATTTATTAGAGAACTCTTGTTGGTGATATACTCGTATTTACATATTTTAATTGGCGATAATAAGTAAACAACTCGTGGGATACAGGGGCGGCTCGTCAGGGGAGACTTTGAAACTGCGTCTCCCCTTAAAAATAAACCGGCCACTCCTAAATAATATAATTAATTAAAAATAATAATGTATAGAAATATTTTTATTTAAAATATACCGTTTTCATTGTTTATTATTATAAATTGAAAGTCACAAAATCGAAAACCTATTAATAGTTATCTCGATAGATACACTATTTTAGTAATTTCTGCGGGTTATTACAGCTCATTACGACCATAGATATTAAACATATGGATACGGCATTCCTATATACATTCTACATCAGAGTTGGGCATTAGTCGAATAAAAAATTATTCGATTGATTATTTGAATAAAAAGTTATTTTCCATTGATTTATTCTAAGTTTTATTATTGATTTTTATTTTTATTCATTATTTTAATTTTTATTATTATTCGTTATTCATTATTCAACGACTAATTCTAGATTTTTTTTATTCATTATTTGGTTATTCATTATTCATTATTCAATTATTCGTTATTCATTATTCTTCATAGTCGTGTTTATCACAAATAATTTGTAGATAATTTAAAATACTAACTTAATTGAAAATGAAAACCGGTGTGTTTCTTTTATATGGTTATACATGTATTATCATATCTGCTATCGAAAATGTCAAAACCAAAAATCATAAATAACATTGTTCTCTCTAAAGGGCTAATCTAAATAGTTTAGCACTTGATATCGATGTTGGATTTTACTGCTTAAGTAATAAGTAACATTTTTTAAATTAATTTGAAACAAAATCTGACAAAACTTGATGTAGCCATATTGTTTGTGCTGAAATGTTATTTAGTATAGTATCATCATTTGATAATGGCAGTTCACTTAAGTTAACTTCATTATTCTGAATTTAATTTCATATTTAAATTCAATATTATTATATTTGTCATGATTATTGTTATTACTATGTAAATTATTGTTGTTGTTATTATAATTTTGCTTTTTTATGGATATTATATTTTTATCGTAATTTTGTTACACGAAAATTGGATATTATTCACAATTTATTCAGAATAATCAATGTATTCACAAGTTAAATTATTAAGAATAGTTTGTATTTTTATTCACTAGTTGAATTATTCAGAATAATTTTTAATTTTTTATTCACAACTAAAACTGTTAAAAATAAAATATTATTCTTTATTCACATAATAATTAGTTATTCATGCTTTTATTTTTTATTCATTATTTTAATTTGTTTTTGCCCAACTCTGTTCTACATACACTGATTAGGCCAACATAACGGAGAGAGAAACGATGGTTCTCACTCGCACAGAAGTTTTCTGTGTGACAAGGAAAGTAAAACTCTTGTAAGAGAGAGAAAATATGAGTGTGGCGACCTCTCACCTTATCATTGTTAACGCGGCAACGCAGCGACCGTTTCCCCCCCCTCTCTCGACTCAACACGACCAGGTCCCGCCAGTGGTCGTTTTATTTTTGCCTTTTGTTGTTGTCCGTTATCCGCTGCGTCGTCGCGTACTCGTTATGTTAACTGTATTAAAGTTCCGTCAATAAAATTCGCTTTTTGTATATTTACTAAATACCTGTTTTAACTCAACTTTTCCTTATAGTTCTATTGGCTTGCCATTGACCACAGGTCAGGACTATAGCCAAATGAGTATAGATAATTGATAAGATAAGATTTCAAATTGTTTTCGTTGTATCCATTGATATTAAACTAATTTCATCATTAATCAATATCATTTTATTTTAAATATAACTTATATTGTTATTTTGATTTTAAAGGGTTGAAATCGGTAAAAATAAATTGAAAGTAAAAATCAAAAATTATATAAAAAGTGAAAATCATAATTTCATATTATGTTATTTCAAATATTTTGTTCTCTATAATCACCTTTGATATTAAACTGTTTTCAATTAAACAGATGTTTAATATCTATGACAATTTTATCAATTATGACATCTAGCGGTTAATAATAGTACCAATTATGTTAACTTACAGATTTTTGTGTTATGCCGCATCCATTAGTTTAATATCAATGATTACGACGGTCGTCGGTTTTGTGAAACTGAAGCCCGTCAGTTGCAATCGCAACATGAAATGGCATGACTGGTTGGTCGGAGGGTGCCGGGGAGAAAAAGCTGCGTATCTTAGACGCTATTGAACCTGGGTTCAGTACAGTAATTGCCTAGCCGCTGAGCCTTGTAGCCCGTGTTTAATTCATTTAACTATAAAATAAACGTTTTGTTCATGGTTTATTAATTATTGAACAATTATTATACGTATATCCGTCTGATATTTATTATTTTTTACATTTTTAGGAGTATTGCAACATTTTTTTGTTGACATACTGAAAATTAAAGATGAAGGTGTACATAGTATAATTATTATTAAGTAAATAAAATAATTAATCATAACAAAAAATAAATAAATACTCACATGTTTACGAATATTTTATGAGTAATCAAGTGATAAATGAAATTTGTTTTTGTAATCTTATTATAATTAATACAATTTTAAGAAAATATAATTTTGGTTTACACATTTTTTTTATTTGACATGAAGATAAATGCTTAATTATTTATACTAGCTCTGCTAAAACACGTAATTTTAACATCAATTATAATATTTTAACATATTTTATATTTAAACATCCATTAGTTGTATGAAATGTTACACATGAATTACAAACTCCTATTAAAAATATAAGCTTAATTTTTTAAATATTGTAATTTTCCTTTTTTTTTAAAACATTGCAACTGATTCTTTTTCCCCTTTTTTTATTGTAGTTTTGCTTTTTTTTAAGATTATATTTTATTCAAAGTATTGTTTTATAAATGCAATAGCTATCTTGCGTGACACGTAGTTCGTCTGCTTAAAATGCAAAAATAATGATATGCTGGCAATTCTGTTGATCGTTATAACTTTTTTCCTGCCGGCTAAATCTGAGCGTAACAATCATTTTTAGCCCAAACTAAGCTTTTGATAACGTCATTTCACGTGCGCCGGATCTAGAGACCTCTTGTTCTAGTCCATCCATGTCAGTTCCGACCGGAAACGTGTTCTTCTAAAACTACACTACTTTAATCACCAGGATACGTCTTACTCGTTGGTATATTTTCTGTATTTTAATGTATGGTCGCGTAAACTCATTGGAATTACATCCTAGAATCCGTTTCCTCGCCGATATAAATTCGTGTATGGCGTATATTTTCGAATGATGTGTACACATGATTTATAGCGCCTTGGCGTATTATCATACGCGGCAGAAACTAAATGGAACATTTTATTACACAACCCTTATTTTGTCTGATTTAAGATTCAGATTACAATGTCATTAAAACACATGAGTGACAGTTGAAAGAATATGATATAGTTACCATCAGTTACTGTACCTTAAAGGGCGCATGTATTTTTTTCCGTGTATACATGTGTCGAGTAGTTATTTTTTCTCGTCTCAAAAAAAGTTTAAAACGTTAAGAGTATATATAGTAAAACATTTTCTGAGTGAATAAAACTTTAATTCACCCCTAGCCGTTCATCTAAAGTAGGAAGTTACTAATAATGCGGGTTCTATACCTAACCAATTTCGTTTGTACATTATATCATCTATATAAGATCTCATTACAGTTTAAGCCAGTTAAACGTTCAAGATTTTTTAGCATACTCTTAGTATATAATCCATATAACATTGTATAGAAAAAAGGTTAAAATAATAATAATTACAAAAGTGTTGAGAGAGTACCGTTCGAAAAATCTCGTTAATTTCAAATTTAATTAAAACTTAAAACGATTACGTAATAGGAAGTTTTACCTTGAGCTATTTAACCATTATATTATAATGTATACGGTGTTGTTTTTCAAAATTATCTCAGTTGTAAGTAACTTCAGGTTTAAGCTGGTAAAATTTATAGGGAATATATTTGTAGGCTCATTTTGGAATTTAATTTGATTAGGAAACAAATTTAAATCATTATTTATACTTTCCAACAAAATAAAAAGGCAGTTATTGACTTTTATTATATGGTGTTCATTGTAAAATAACGAACAACACTTGCCCATAGAACACTTATACAAATATTTATTCTAAATACTCTGATAAAAATCTACAAATATTTTTTTTAAATACGCAATAATTACTTGATATATTTTTATAATTGTTATTATTTATTTATAAATGCCCAGTAGGCATAATATATATGTTAAGTTATTTCAGTATAGGTACATAAAAAGAAACAGGTTGTAAGGGGCTACAACAAATTTGCTATAAAATATTTTATTTATGATTACTAAAAAAAATCATTGAACTAAAACTAAATGAGTGTAAACATTTATAAAGGAACACCTTAAGACCTTAACACTAC
The DNA here is from genome assembly GCA_034509805.1 of Sipha maydis. Taxonomy (NCBI): domain Eukaryota; kingdom Metazoa; phylum Arthropoda; class Insecta; order Hemiptera; family Aphididae; genus Sipha; species Sipha maydis. The sequence continues at coordinate 134,413 of JASXSY010001771.1, read as the reverse complement.
AAATGTTCAATGTTTTTACTACGATATTGATGAAAAAGCATTACCAGTAAAATAAATTCAATTTTTTAGCAAGCTTATTTTCTATTGAAATTATTGCAAGATCACTAAGCTACGTTAGAGACATGGTACTTTTAAAATAGTTTTTAATTAATTTATATTTTGAAAATATCCTTTGGAAACTTGGTACAGTAACCGGTAATGAAAGGAACAAGTAAAATGCCATTAAAAAGTCACAGAACCATCATTATATTTGTATAATGTATTTTTCATATTTATTAATAGTACGTCTAAATACTTTCAAGTTGACATCAGATAATCCGTATACATGATCAGTAATCACTAATCAGTATATTTTGTATTATTTCATTATTCCATGGTTTTATTGACTTTAACTGAAATTTGTAACCAGTATATAATTTCATTGCAAGACCTCCTTTAATGATGAGACCTACAGAAAATCTTGCATTTAATAATTTATAGTTACAACTCTGCCTTACATAATATTATTAAAATAAATCTTGTATTAATATTTTGTGAATATATATTTAAATACGTGTAAAGTAAATTATGGCTGAATAATTAAATAAAATATACATTTTAATTTTTAAACAGGGTACGTACGTGGTTTAGAGCTTAATAGTTGTGTGTGTATGTATAATTTATATGTTTATGAACTAAATTATAAATAAAAATAAAATGTATCAAAGGCATGTTGTACCATTACAGTACACATGCATATAATTATTTTTTCGTTTTTACATAAAAAATAAAAATCTAAAATTATTTAGGCCACCCAGTGGAATATTTATTTTGCTTTGTTACAAATAAAAGTATGGTAAAATAATATAACCGAAATATATAAAACCGACACGGAACATATTCCTCGAGTTCAACTCCTTACCTAACCAATTTTTTTTTTTTTGATCACACATTTCATTTGCAGAAAACGATGCTTTCTTCCATAACAAGCAATATTACTGCTATTATAATATATTATTAATATAACTGAAACCACAAAAAATGTTTACGGATAAATGTTGAGCGTCAATAATAATTGTATGGAAGATTTGGTTTAGAATAATGCAGTGGATACTCGTATATATGTATATATATATAAGTAAATGAGTAACAGGGGATATCCGTTAGGCATAAATAGGTATGTTCAAAAAAGTAAATAAAACCAGAACACAATAGGATGTATAGTAAACAGATTCATTCTAAAAAAATTTTAAAATGATTGCTATTAATTGATGTGTTAAAATAATAATAATACTAGACTTATAAAAAAATGTAGATACTACACACACACACACAATAAAAAAAAAAGGAGTTTTTACCTTCGTTAACACAATACACCAAAACAATTAAGTGAAGATAAATAAGACTGTTTTATATAAAAAAAAAACTAACATCTAGTTCAATTGAAAAACCAGAGAAATCAATAAATTTGATAATGGAATGAATGACAGGAATGGAGCGATAATCAAGAAAGAGATAAGTGTCGGGAATGAAATAACCAAAAGAAGATAAGAAAGAAAAAAGGAGTTGTCGGCTAGGAAGAATTGAAGGACAGTGGAAAATAAAATGAAGTTGCAGACGGTATCATCGTGTTGTCGTGTATATAGAGAAGAGTTAAGTGAGAGCTTCAAAATATAAACGTTAGAATAATTAAATAATGTTTAGTATAAATTTATCAATCGTATTTCACTAGTTAAATAAAAATGAAACATTAAAATAAAATAAAGTATAACTATGTAATTAGCTTTGTTCCCCGTTTAAACTCCAATGCAAATAATTTGTCATTATGTACTCATACATGTACTCTATTAATTAACGTGGCACCGTCTACAGCAAAAAATTACTTAAATGATTTATTTTTATTTACCAAAAAAGTACTTATTATATTTCAATAACGCTTCAATATAGTGTTTGACTGTAGATAAAAATGTTTTATTTCTATCACGCTTCATTAGTGAGTTTACTATATTTTTATATTTTTCATTTAGAGAGATCAGTCTCTTTAAGAAAAATCTGAAATTGATATGATCTATCTTCGTACTTCACACGTATAAAATTATATAGACTACCCATGATTTAAACAAAATATAAAACATTCGATTACATACACACGCTGTTATATATATATATATATATATATATATATATATATATATATATATATATATAGAGTATTAAAATACATTTTATGGGGAAATTAAGGATATAAATGTGATGAGAATGTTTATCGATTTCGGGTGCACTTAATGCCGATATGGATTTTGTTTTCAGAGTCTTAATCGTATTGAAACAAAAGCTACTCAGCAGTTTCTCTTTAACAGCATGCGTCCAGTTCGCGGATCATCCGTTACGATTCGGCGCACATTGTGCGTGCTATAATAATATTACGGATCCTTTACGTAAGCCCAACACTTTTCAGTTTTTCCGTTAAATCGGGTCAAATATCAAAAACACAAAGTTGTGTGATAGATTTGGACACGGTTCACGACGTCAACGGTCAACCGTAATACGAAAAACATACATTGAAATCCTGACATTATCGAATACGTCGGTGCTCATCACCTCCGTCTGTCGTTCGAATGTCATCCGATCGGACTATGATCGTCCGACGCTGTGGTTCGATAACCAAACGTGTAACTAACTACATTTTAAATGACATAAACACACCATCGTTGCGTTGCTCGTTCAATGGTTGTATAATTTCACGAGTTTTACGAGTGCTTGGAGTCCCGTGAAAAGGTTGTTTATAGGTATAGATATAAAAAAATATATAAAATATTGCGGTTTGTCGCGCAGAAATAATCTAGCACCGGCTCTACGATAGCGATTCCAGTAAGTAATCCTATCGAGCTCTTTATCGTTAACGAACGTCGGATCTGGATGCTCATACCGTTAATTATACGTTCGGTACACCATGTTTCGTTTTTGAACCTTATTCGCGCTAAACGTTAAGCATAACAGTATAAACTAAACGGTTCACCGAACTTTTCACTCGAAAAACTATCCGCTAACCGAATAGCCAAGTCGAAGTAATAGCGGTATTGATGTGAGCGCATGTGTTTCAGTGACGGCCCGAAGCGATGGCGAGCCGCGACGGCCGTTGACCGCGCGAGGAGCGATCGAGGACGAAACGCGATGAACTGGACGGTAGCGGTGACGAACGTCACGGACGAGTACGATGACGCGATTATGGGCACCGCAGAGACGACGGCGGTGGCGGCCGACTGGCGCTCGACATTCGGCGAACGGTTCCCGCTGTCCGTGGTGCTGATGCTTTTCTGCATGGTGACCGTGTTCGGCAACTGCCTGGTGATCATAGCCGTGGTCCGGGAACGGTACCTGCACACGGCCACCAACTACTTCATTACGTCGTTGGCGTTCGCTGACTTCCTGGTGGGCCTGGTGGTGATGCCGGTGAGTGCGGTGCACGAGGTGCTCGACCACTACTGGACGTTCGGCATAAACGCGTGCGACGTGTGGCGGTCACTGGACGTGCTCTTCAGCACCGCGTCCATACTGAACCTGTGCGTGATCTCGCTGGACCGGTACTGGGCGATCACCGACCCGTTCACGTACCCGACCAAGATGAGCCGGAGGCGCGCGTATCGGCTGATCGCAGCCGTCTGGGTGTGCAGCAGCGTCATCAGCTTTCCGGCTATCATCTGGTGGCGGTTGGTGCGCGCCGAGCCCGTGCCGCGTCACACGTGCCCGTTCACCAACAGCACCGGTTACCTAATCTTCTCGTCCACCATATCGTTTTACGTGCCACTGCTTGTAATGGTGTTCACGTACTACAAGATTTACACGGCCGCCGTCACGCAGACCCGGTGCCAGCGGCTGGGTACCAAGGTGTTGTCGTCCGCCACCTCGGGCTTCAGCGGTTGCGGCAGTGGCAGCGGTATGACCGGCGGCGGTGGCGGTGGCGGCGGCGGCGGTTGTGGTGGCCGGAGCGGTAACGGCGGCTGGGGCGGTGGCCGAGGCGCCGGCGGTTGCGGCGGTGACGGCGGTGCGGCCGGCGGCGGGCGCATGGAACTCACGTTGCGCATACACCGCGGCGGCGGCACGACAACTTCCGCGTCGGCCGCGGGCGGCGCCGGCTACGCGCGCGCCCATCAGCTGCAGAAGAACTTCTCGCTGAGTCGGAAACTGAGCAAGTTTTCGCGCGAGAAGAAGGCGGCCAAAACGTTGGGCATCGTCATGGGCGTGTTCATCGTGTGCTGGCTGCCGTTCTTCGTCGTCAATCTGCTGTCCGGGTTCTGCGACGAGAACTGCGTGTTCAAGGACCAGCTGCTCTCTTCCGTGGTCACGTGGCTCGGTTGGATCAACAGCGGTATGAACCCGGTCATATACGCGTGCTGGAGCAGAGATTTCCGCAGGTAAGAATACGCTGGCCACCGGCCGATCGATTGCAAACGTAAATCCTATCCTAAAACTGGGTGGGTTGGTGCGCCGGGTGGCCGAACTGTGTTCGGCGTCATCCAGTGGCGTGAGACGGCTGCGTTCGGAACACGCGCGCCAAGACTGTACGTGGGCAGCCACTGACGAGATTAGGTTATGGTCAAACTAAATCCGTAGTTGGAAAATTTTTTCCATCATTTCTAATGGATATGTCCGTTATTAGTTTTCACGGATTTTGAGTAGTGCACCAAAAGTACTTGATGGTTTTTTTTTTTTTAAGAAAATGTGAAAATTTATAAAATATTAAAAAAAAAAAAAAATATAACATCCCAGCTCAATGCACCGATTAATAATATTATATATTATGATTATGAATAGGTTGACATTATTTCCACTTGAAGCGTTTATGAATCGTTTCCAGTATATATCAATTACTCGGAGAGTCAATCTACGGTAGGGTGATCATATTAAGAAAATAAAAAAACGGGACAGCTGTAACTCACCCCTAAAAAATAAAAATAAACCTCTTATCCATATACATTCACACATATCACACAAATCTCGATAAATTAAAGTCCAAATCTCTGTCATATCAAAAACAATTATTTTCTTTTTACTTTACCCTTTTCTAAAATACGACTTCGTGGAAAGGAATTCACAGATCGACTGTCAATAGTGTCTACCAAAAACTATTACCGATTAACGACTATAATATAATATCTAATAGCTTTAATTATAAATTTATAAATAATATAATATATAATTTTAGTTTGAAGAACTACATCTTATGCCATACAACATGTATCATGCTTATCGCAAGTCTTATAGTTCGTCGGCATTGGGACTTGACGCTAGTTCCACGAAAACTTTTATCTGTTATTTCTAACTTTGGTTTCACATTTTAATTATACGAGTAAAACTATTTTGTATTTTTTCCATATACAGATATTTTATTTACATGCATTAGTACATTATATAATAAATAATATGAAAATAACGGGATAAAAATCGTCCCCTTCGAAGTTTGTCGGGACAATGGGACGTGGTGACCAAAAAAGAGACAATCCCGTTTTAAACGGGACGTCTGGTCACTCTAATCTACGGTCACAATGACTACCACAGTAATATAATAGCTTTTTACACATTGATATTAAAGTAATTTGTGGTTTAAACGTGTAGTATTTGCACACCGGTTCGGACTCGTACAATTCTTCGAAATTAAAAGAAATAAAGTCACTGATCTTGATTTTTTTTTACTTAGGACAAGTTTTCATAAAACAATTCCATAGATATTTGCTATTTCATTTCCTAATTCTTTTAGTATGTCTTTCATCTTCATTACTGTCCTTTCAATATGTATCACCACGGAGCTCATGATTTCTAAAAAATTTTAAACAATTCATTGATTTTTTTCTTTAACGTTGTTTCTAGTTCGTCAATCATGAGTTATATTCAAAATTTTTTCTAAAATCTGGTATCGAAACTACATTATCGATCGATTATTTGCTTACTGCTCTATTGTAAAAAAATAAAAAAAACCTTCACTGATTAATTTTATAAATTATAAATCTTTTGACAATTTTTTGGTTTTCATTATAACTTTGAGAGTTTTATAAATTTATTTAAACACCCAATAATCATTTTTATAAACAAGATATTAAGTTATTAGTATCTAGTGGCAATTTACACATTGTAGACCTAGTCCCTCACGCAAGCAAATAAGAAGAGCTATTCATATTTAAAATAAAATTTCTGTGGGATATACTTGAACCCACAAGAAATCGAAGCGGAGAGTATGGAAACTTGAAATACATGGATTTAGAAATCTTATACAAAAAAAAATCAAACATCGGAAAGCATCTAAAACGAAACAACGAAAATGTGTGGTCATGTGTGGCAAATGAATAGAAACCTTATTTGTAATGTATTTATCAGAAATTCTGAAAAAAGTGACCAATAGAAAGACTCCGTTTACAGTGACTGGATAGAACGATTAAGTATGTGGAAAATGGGATAATAAAAAAAAGATAGAGAAATCGAGACATTTAAAAAAACTTGGTAGAAGTATGTAAAATGTCTTAAAGGCATATTAAGCACTCAATAATAAAATGATTTTATAAAGTTATATTTATACCAATTTTGGGTTGAATCATAATTGATATTAGATTAAGTAGAAAAAAATAAAATTAATTATTCAGTTTTTAATTTTAAATTAGTTAATGAAATTTGCCATTACAACTTTCAATTTCACTTCGACACATGACATGTACATTATTACAGTATTTTTTTAACTCAACTTTGAATTGATTTCCGATGAGAATCCATCGCGTAGTTAAATCAATATCGCTTACTAAATTTAATTTTGTTATAGGCCTCGTACTTGGTTGCTAAATTAGGAAACTCAATATATTCAAATTGTTTCTTCGTTGTTCCGGTGCGAGTAAAATGGTTCTTCAAGATAACAATCATGAGAAAAAAACGTGATTCGGTGGTAAACTGTTTGTGAATATATTATTGCTATTTGTGTCGGAATTCGCAGGGAATAACAAACTTGAACTCGTATTATGTTAAACAAAAACAAATTTTAAACAAAGAAAAATACCATTTTAATATAAATTTTATTATATTTAATGGATATCGATTAAGCGTGTAAATGGTGCAGAGAAGTGTAAACATACGAGTATACAAATGATATGTACCCACTTTATAGTTTTTGACATATTTGGAGTGTACCTGTTAATAAAATTAAAATAATGAGTTCACGATGATGAATTAGTGGCGCGTATAGCTGCTAATAAAGAATATATTTTATTCATATGACGAATTAAAAATTTATACAAACTGAAAAATGAAATAGAGGAATACAATATAATGACCATGTTTTCCATATACATTTAAATGCCACACTTCATTTAATTTATTCAAGCTTTTTTGAGTGTAGTTATAAATCAATAAGAGTTTTAACTATACAGAAAAATTTAATATTTAAATACGAAAGCAAAAATGTCATCATAAATAAAACATAATTAACTTTAAATGCTGATATATATATATATATATATATATATACACATATACATATACATATACATATAAATCTATCATATTTAATTCGTTCAGACCCCTTTTATGGACACGAGTAATTTTTATGAATTTTTTAAATAGTATTTTTAGTTTTTTTCACATATGCAGAGCCCAATGGAAATATTACATAATATGTAATTTTAATTTTGTATGGTAATTGTATTTTGTATAAACTCTTTTTTGAAGAATTAATTAACTGTACCAATAATGAATATGTGACGTATGTACGTAATACGCTAGTATAACATTATGTCAGAGGATTTTGATCTCATTTTAAAAACGGCCCACTGAACTCTTAACTTAACTTCACATTTATAAACAAATTTTTTTTTTTTTTTAGTCATTGTGTTTAATTCAATAGTGCGTAACCTGGGAGTCACCAATTATCACAAAATAACATGCTTACTATTTTATATCACTTTATATTTATATTTTACATTTTATAAAACTTATTTTTTTTTTTTATGTTTTAGATTGATTTAAAAAAAATATTAAAATTGCCTAAAATTAACGATTTAATATATAAATATAATTGTTGTGTGCATTCAGTAATTGTTTATATATACACTTACATATTGTTTTTAGGGAAGGGGGGCATCATCTTATCGAAATTAATTAATTTGATTGTCGTGGATAAAAAAAAAAAAATGCAGACCGTAGGTTATGTGTTTTTTTTTTTTACATCGTGGCATACCAGTTATAAAATCACTGGTATTATGCTATAAAACAATTATTCAATAAGCAGACTTGCCATGCGTTTGATACACGTGTAGATTATAATTATATTGCAATCACGCAGGTAATTAACATAGGAATTACTATGTACTATTGACATTGTATTCAACTTAATAATTATAGGCTTACCACACTAATCGTTTTTTTCACTAGCCTTTTTGTTTTTTCAATTGCTATACGTACATATTATTATTATAATTAATGTCTTCATATTATCATTGTGGCTCGTGCATGGCAAGTGAATCAGCTATCATTAATCCGCACTCAGTGGTGTATACATTATCATGGTGTTCGCGATGATGCAATAGCACTCACGGAATCCGTCAACCGTGTGTAATCTAAAAAATGCAAATCTTAACGTTTTGTATCGTTATCGACGGTTTCAGTTTAGGATTGTTTCATTCAGTCATTTGTTTCGCAGAACATGTGATGTTTCATAATACTATCCAGGGGATGATAATATCATGACGTGAACCATTAGTGGTTAAATAATCGATTTATCGATTTGATTAAATCGAAATAATTAATACGTCACTCAATCGAAATATAATTACGAGTATTTCGAATTTATTTTAGATAGTTAAAATGTATTTTCTTCGTTAGATTTGTTGCTGTGACCGATCACGAATTACATATAAATATTTGTCCTTAAATTTCGACTGCATAGCATAGAGTGAACTAGAGAAACGACCCACAGCGAAAAAAATTCTCTTAATACATTCTACCTTTTGAAATTGGTAGTGTGGCGCAGTGAACGCGTGCATTCACATATTCGAATCCGGTTTAGTGCAAAAAAACATTTTGCAGAATTAATTTTGTAGTATCTCGTAATTCTAGTTACTCTTTACACTGCTCCCCACTCGACCAAATTCACTGGAAGTTATCATTGAAGTGCACATACACAATAATTATTTATTTAGAAAAAGTGTTACAAATGGTATACTACATTTTATTCCTACTAAGTGAAAAAAGATATTGAAAGAGATCTCTGATGGCCGTTTCGATGAAACAGAAAAAAAATATATGTATGATATATAATATTTGTATAACACTTGTAATAATTTCAAATATGTCTATTTTGGCAAAATACGTTTATTATTGTAATTCGAACTGTGCAAAGTTGACAAAAGTATACTCGTAGTTTTGATATTTCATTTTTATTATATTATATATTATATGTAATTTCATTTTTATAGAACTAAGTTTCACGCTACATTTATCAACTAAATTTGTTGCTCCTAATAATGGTATTTTAGTCCGAGAATAGAGTTATGGATCGAGATTAAATTTAGAAATATATAAAATTTCAGAAAATATTATACTTATGTTCGTTTCCTTAATGAATTTCTGATATATGTTATACAATAATTAGAATTAATATAATTTGGTGTGCTAATCGATGTGTAAGTCTACTCTAAATTTCCCATACAGTTCAGCTTACACATTCATAAGGTTAGAAGTTTCTATAGACAAAGCGTTGTACTACAACTTTTCTATTTTTTTACTGAAGACAATATTTGTAAGTTAAAAATCCTGAATCTACAAATGATAGAAGTTAAACTATAATATTAAGATCAATTGCATATACAATTATTATTTTCAAAATCAATAATTTCAAATATTCGACTATACAGTATAACACCTATGCGACATTATATTATTTCTTATACACTCATAATATATTGACAAAATATTAATAAGGCTTTAATCTGTATTTAATTCTAAAATTTTTTTTTGGATTGAGTTATTCAAATTTATTTTACTTTTCATAAAACGGTTTTTTGGGGGAAATATTGTTTTTATTTATCATTCTTATTTTTATATTTTAAAACATTTTGATTTTTTCAGTCATAGTGAAAATATACATTACTTTATTGTATTTTATAGCTCAAATTAAGTAGAATGAACGGGTCACTGCCGTTTAACAATTTATTCAACCACCTGTTAATATTTATTTTTAATAATATTAAATCAAAATATTAATATAAACCAGTAACTGAATAAAATATTACAATATCAAATACCAAGAATTAACATACTGTGAAAACGTAGTAAATATTTTATTTTTTTAATTTATAATTTTTCTTGTGTAAAATCGTTGATTTATTAAATATATAGTTTATTGTTCTATAATGATAAAATATAAGAATTTCAACGACCAACTGCAACGAGCGCTTATAAATTTGAAAGAAAAAATCAACCTTAACAAAAAATTACAAATGCCGTTTTTTTTATTATAAACAACCTAAGTGCTCATATTGTTAGCCAAGACTTTTAAATATTATTATGCAGTATAATGGGTTTATTGAAAAGGTCAATAATTGAATTGCCATTATATTCTATTAAAATATCAAGTCTCTATAACTTACTATACCGATTGTATTAAATTAAATGTATAAATAAAAATGATTACTATTTTTATAATTTAAACGGACGTGGAAAAAAAATGCTTCTTTCGTGATAAGTGAGATATTTTATATGCACTTTTTACATCTACTTTTTAATTATTATTATAAAGTTTTTTTTCAATTAGTCAGGGATAAAAATGTGAAATATTTAAATCAATAACTTCAAATAAAAGTAACTGTATGTCTAACTATATTATATTTTTTTACTTTTATAAATTTACGTTTTTAACTGATATTCAAAACTTTCATGATATATCTATTTATATTTATAATTTATATATATTCAATATATTTTTTTATATTTATGAAAAAACTACTTTTATTGCTGATTCTAATGTAATTATTGCAGTATTATAAATAAAATAAAAAAAATAATAATCAAATAAAACAACCTTATTATGCCAGTAAAATTATATAGTCACGTATAATTGTTGTGTATTAATTATTACTTAAATATATCATTAATGTTGCGGAAAAATTTTGGACTGCTAAGAAATTCGAGTTATTAGATCTTCGGAATAACTTTACATTAATAAGAATAATAAAAAAATGTACAAGAACACATTCTTTATACAAGTTTTTTTTATTATTTAAAAAAAAGACTGACATCTTGGTTATTATTTTATAATTTTACTTGAATTTACATAATATAATTTATATACATATTTATATAAGAGCAGTCTAAATTAGATTTATAAGTTTAGTTACAAAAACTGTTTATAGCATTAATGTTAGCTTCGTTAAATGATTCAATCATGCTAACTGGGTTATTTAAGATACTTTTCAGTTGATAGTGGTACATTACAATATTAACACATAGGCTATTCCTCGTAGACCAAACGGTGAGAATGGGTAACATGTGTATGACTGATTCTGATTTTTGTTGTAATAGTGTCTTACGGGTTAATTGGTAGAGGATAACCATTTTTTAACTGAAATTACTACTGATGGATTGAGATTTAGTCAATTGTTCTTGATATATCTTTGTATGGTAATGTTTTACTAAAGTTCATTTGGGGAACTATATTGCTTGATTTGCTAATAGGTCAACTTTTTCGTAACCTTTAATATCAGTCTTGAAGGGACCCATATAAAATCGATAATATTTTTTGAGTTAGACGAAATTTTGAGTAGGTTCTACAACAAATTATATGTTATATTTAAATAAAAAAATAATTTCATTACACAATTACATAAATATTGTATTTGAGATTTACATATATATGTTTACGTGCCTATTAATTTAAACTCTATTATATTCAATCATTTATATCGTAATTATGATTTTACTTTTTAAAAATCGGTATTATAGTTAAAAGAAAATTTTATTTACCTCTTGTTTTGAATTAAGTTTTTATTAATTTTAATACGCTTTGATTTTTTCAATAACATAATATAAATACAATATAATAAAATATTTATACAAAATAAAATAAATATAAACAAATATGAATAATATAAATAATAAATAAAATAATATTTTATTAATATAACTTTTATTATATTATAAGTTCAATATTTAAATTCTTAAAAATATTCAAACATTCATCACTTGTTAACGGGGAGGGAGAATACTGTATAATAAGCATAATCGTGTCGGGAGCCCATTAAAAATAGGTTTCATTATTTCACTCGAAACAGGGGTTTTTTTCACCGTTAAATTACTTTTCTTTCAGAATAATTATAAGAGTAATGACAATGTAAATACAATGTTGACAAAATATGATTAAATTACTAAAAACAAATTAAAATTAATTTATTCTATTAAACTTAAGTATCATCATTAAACAAATTTAGTTTTAATTTCATACTATTAATAATGAGTAAAAATATACAATTTAAGAAGACAAAATAACTTTATTATTGTTAAGTTTGGTTAAACTATATCCAATTTTTATTCGAAATAAATAATGTATACCTATTGATAAATAAAAAATAAACGACCATAATAAAAGTTCGTATCTAAATTTATTAACCTTATTATTTGATGGAACTAAATTTGTTGTTATTTTTGTGTTTTTATTTGTTGATTTTATTATTTTTAAATAATTTATAAGTAATACAAATTTCATTGTTTGATTTTTAGTAACTGAATGATATAAGTAAAAGTTGAATATATTCAAGAAAATATAAAAAGCTATTTTTATTATGAAGTAAATAAATGATAAATAATATCAAAGTATTATTGACTTGCCTTCTTAATATAAATATACTTGGAAATCAAAATATTGGGAAATAACAAAACTAAAATACAGATTTTAATCAATAATACTACATAAGATTATTTTCATTATAACATATATTTATATAAACTTACTGTCCTTGCATAAAAATAAGTATTTTATGCATAACTTTTGAAATAATATTCATAACAAATATGTATCGGGACACTTTTATAACCTATATTAAAGAAATTATGACAGCTTATATTTCAATTTATTTTGTTTACAATTTAAATTACTATTTTAAAATACTTACCCTCTAGTAAAACAGATTGTTTAACATTTAAATATATTAGCATATATACATAATACGAATACTCTTATGCCAAATATCATAAAGTCAGTTGAGTTCTGCTGTTTACATAAATTACATTTAAATTATTCAATTTATTAAAGGAGCATTAATTTCTAAAATAGTATATTTCTTGATTTCATAAATATTGAAATAAAAATGTAAAAACTACAGAAATAGAACATATAAATGTTATCAAGATTATACAGATTGAAAAACAAACGATAATCATAAAACCGTCTACTGTTACTAACAGTACTTATTTTAACACTATTTAACATATATAATAAGTTATATATGTTATATATATATATATATATATATATATATATATATATATATATATATATATATAAAAAAAAGTATAATAAGAAAATAATTTTGTGTTGAAGTTCTTTAAAAAAAATGGAATTAATTTCTCTGTTTAATTTTTTTTTTTTTTAAATACAGGAAGTCAAGGAAATATTATTTCATAAATTTTATTGTCATAGATGTTGATAAAAGAACTGAACAAACTACCTACTTCTTATAAAATCTTCAATAACGGAATTTTGTTTTTAAACTATTAATAATGATAGCTTTAATGAACAAATGCTTTAAACAGTTAGTTAATTCAAAAATATATCCATACTACACCCTTCCATTTCCATTTGAATGTGACTTTTTCGTTAAAATAATTTGTTTATATTTGTTCATATAAAGTACTTTAATTTAATCAAATATTTTCGGTAAAATTATGACAGTCACGACGATGTAACTAAATATGATGACGAGATTGACGAATTTTGAAATTTAGGATGTTTGACACAAAAATAGTATTTTTCACTTGATGGATTAACCACATTCCTAAACTGATTAAACCGACTAAGTTTATTTATTATATTTGTGCCTAAGCAATTGCTAAACACAAAACAAAATATTTTATTGACCATATAAATATGTTTATTTCAAATAAATTAAATTTAAATTAATTAAATATGATAGTTATTATTTTTTCTTCAATCTATAAGTATTTTACTTTTTTTAAAATTTGTTTGAATTTAACCATTTTTATGTGTTCATAAGCTATGTTTTGACAAAAATTATATTTTTGATCGCTGTTAGTATAGTTCACCTAATTGTGAAGTCCCCGATGTAATGCGAGTAATATTTACACTTGAAATCACTTACATATAATGCGCTATTTTATAATTACCTTAATATATTATTTGGCAACACATTGAGTTCAATTCTATTAGATGTAAGCACACAAAACTATTTTTATTATTTATTACTAAGCATGGTTGTAGTATGATAAATACATCGCTAAGTAAGTGTTTAGAACATAATAATTTTGTTATTTTGTTTGTATCATAACGTAATAAAAATTAATGAATCAATGTTATTTACGTATTATTTAAATAATCGTTTAATTCGTTTAAAGAAGTCCGTGCATCGACATTTAGTATAATTAGTGTGGCAAATAAATCCCCATAGTTTTAATATTATGACGAACAATTACATCCATACCATATAGTAATTGATGGGTTGTTGTTTAATTAGTGTTTGTGTTGTTTTTACATATTTTTATAATACGTTGGAAATCTGAAACAACTCGTCAATTCATTAACGTGGAGTTCACAATTTTTCCCTTATCCCTCTTCCCGAAAACTTTTAAGCGGAAAAAAAAAAGGTTGACAGGTTTTTTTATTACACGCAACCCTGTATAAGGATTTGGATGGCGGTATTTTTTCAGCTTTTTTCCTTTCGCCTCATCCGTTATACACTTAATATCATTTATCATTATACCCCATGTTCAGTGGGGGTAGAATAGAAGGATCTGCTAACGACAAATGGAAAACTGAGCAAATGAGACTAAGAAGACTAGCTAAAAAAAAAACATACACACACCCTAAGCTACCCGGCCCGTATATGAGCTGCACTAAGGTGAGAAAATGCTTAACACTGTTTGAATCTGAGAACGTTATCCGCTCTTGAAAAGCCTGAAAAGATGCGTTATGCACGGAACCACACAACAATACCGCGCAATTTATCCCAAATCAACACAATAATTAATAATAGTGGCTGTATATGGCTCTAACAGGTAATTTTCATGAAATGTGTGTAAAGGTATAGGTAATATGCACATATAGAATAGTTTTTGCAGGTTAAAGGAGAAGGAAAAATAAAAACTGTTAATTTTACTGACGCCTTGCCCCCAATGAAATCGACGTTTTTCATATGAGATGAATGGACAAGCACGTGGGCTCTACCCGCGACCCAGGAGTTAATAACGGGCGATCGATTACGTTGATGTGCAGTACTGATATAGTGCGCAGTATGTGGTACACCGCGTATCATACTAGATCATAAATCGTGTAAGTTTTTTACGTCCTGTCTTTGGCCTCTTCGGTTCCGATGGATAATTATTATACGTCACGCAGCAGCCAGGGCGTCGGAAACTATTAGAAAAGGTAAACTAACCGCTGTGCTAATACACGGGAAGAAAAAAAAACGAAAAAAAAACACACTTGCCTGGGATGACGGTAGTACGAACGAATTGCGCCACTTTCGTGTTAACCTTATGCCTAGGTTCTAGTAGTATTATAGTAACTGTTGCGTTAGTAGTTTCAGTGGTAGTGGGATGTAATCGAAGGTTTTGAATTCGAAAATTTACCAAAACACCTCTCCTCGAGATAATCATACGCATCGATTACCGTTGTATCTAAGAGTATCTCTCACACCAACCAGTGATTTAATAATACTAGTCTCATTACCGCATAGTCATATACAACGGTACCACGAGACAAGTCGAACTTAATTATTACAGAATTGTCGCCACGCATCGGTCAGCATCAGAGCAAAGTGTGTTTATTAAAAAAACGAACGTTAAGTATTCAACATGCCGTTGTACGGATACAATATGCTATAAGCGCAAACATTAACCAAAAACTGGTATTTTACTAAATACCAAAACAAATAGACAAAGAGTATAACATTTTAGGAATTTTTACTATATACCTCGGCATTAAGTTATAAGCCTATTGCGTGCAAGGCAGATAAATTATCAATGATCGATAATAGCCAGTGTGCCTTCGGAAGCAATATTATCATAGATATACATTGGTTACTGCTGTTGAAATATAAATGTACAGGTAAAATATGACTGAAGTCATCAATCATGACAGTTTCCTTCGACCGGAGGTTGACGCATGTCTTGTAACAGTTTGCGGACACGTCAACCGTTTTAAAAGTATCACGGGCTCACGACTTTTTAGACCCGAGACACCGATTATGTCTTCGTGGACCGGTCATACGTGTGTGCTCAACGTGCGTAAATATACCGATTTTTGACGACTTGACTTAACATTATTCGGACATCGTCTAATAATATATACGCTCTCTCGCTCATCTTGGCTGTTATATCATTTCAATTAAATTACTTGCTGGATAAGAACCCCACACTTCGGTATTTGAATTTCAGCGAAGAATCGAACTTATATTTTATATAAGGTGGTGGGGAGTCAAAGATTAACGATAGGGAGAGGAGAGAAATAACCGGGAAAAATCATAACATTTTTCCGTTGTTTTTAATAATAAGTAGCATTGTTGTGTGATACTTTTCTGCTTTAGTTAGTGCTGAATATTTTAAATGATAAATATCTGTATCTTTAATTGTTTAGAAAAATTATACAATCAAAAATCTTATCTTAAACATTATGATACTTATTTGCTAATTTGTGTATAATTCATGAAATTTATAGTCAAATAATCTCGACAATTTTTATTTTGACAAGTTTAACCGAATTATTAAGATTAAATTTGCTTTCGACTCTAAGACATAGTGTGTTATTATTCGTTTCATATTATTATAAAACCAAAACTGAAATTGGATTTAAATACTATTTACATAATAACTAACGAAAGAAATATACACTTTGATGTATTGCTCAAATATAATTTATTATTTTAATCTTTTTTAAGGTTTTTTATTTTACTCATTTTAATTTACTTTCTTCGTAATATTATTTTGTGTCTTCGAAAAACTGAATTATTTATCGGTCGGTTGTATATCAACATTTTTTTTTTTTTTTTATTACTTTTTAATGTTTAAACATTTTCTGTTACGAGATAATAATAATAAAAAGAACGAGTTCCTTTAAAGAAAAAACTTTACTCAAAAATGATAACTTTATCGCAATAAATATTCATCACTTTCTATTATCAAAATTGTTCATACATTTTGTTATCATGTACTTGGATATTATTGTTATTATTTGCAAAAATATATATTTTCTACAATAAAATATAAAATCAAGGTGACCTTTAATTAATTTATAATAAATTAAAATCACTTTTTATACCTCTTAAGAAATTTTTCTACACAAAAAATTATTAAAAAAAATATAAGTCTAAGATTTTAGCCTTTTAATGGCATATAAATTGTCATCATCTACTTTTTCTAACCAACTTATAATATTTAAATAATTCGTTAAAAAAAAAAAAAGAAAAAGAAAACCGTGGCTTATTATAGTTCTTCACAACAGCCGGTAGAATATAATTCATATTTATAAATTGATTTATGAAAATAAAAATAATATAATTACACGTAATTTTATTTCGTTATTATCATCCCTCTGCTATGCTAGAATCAATTCATAGCAAAGTCTGAAAATATCCAATTTGATATAGTAATTATGCGATAATGAAAGATAAAAAACCATACGAAACAAGTATCACTGGGCCATAGATGACCCAAAACAATTATTAATATTTTCTATGTAAATTATACGTAAAATGTGTTATTGGAATTTATAATGAAAAACATATGTAGTTCGAAAATATGGGCTTAATTACAATTGTGATTAGGGTAAAAAAAGCGCGATTTATACTATAAAAGTGGAAAAGAAAATGGCATAGATAAATTTTGATCTAACGATACCAGGTTAGGAGTATAGAGACGGATCCACATGATGGGTATACAAACATAAAACTTAACAATTGAACCGTTCGCAAATATTATATACTGTACACGCATTCACCGTACACAGAATATTTGATTTATTTAATTGTCTTACTGTTCGTGAATAAATAATTTTATCATTTTGGATTTGCTTAGTGTACCACCAATAATACAAATACGAAATAGATACGTATGTGATGAATGAAAATGTGTTCACATTAACACTGTTTTAAGTGTAGTGTATGCTCGTGAGCTACGAGTCGTTGTTTGTATACTATATGGCCACGTCTTACATATCAGTGTTAAGATCGGTGAGCACAGATTCGATGCGTTAAACGTACTTTAGAATATATTTGACTTTCAATCGATTATCATGTTAAATAATCATAATAAAAATAATAAAAAACCAAAAAATAAATAAAAATCTAATTATTGAAAACTATTCAATGTAAATTTTATTTTGTTGAGTTTCATTTTGAACTAGAAATTATTTAAATTTTTAATTAAATAATAAAAATCCTTTTTTGTTACTTACCAAGATCGCCATAATTAAGAGTACTTATATCAACATCTGATTTGAAATAAATCAGTATATTGACATAACATATTAGTTAGTACACAATTATTTGGTACACTTCCAATACGTCTAACGGATGTCAAAAGCGGTATTTACACGGAATCCAGAAGTAGCATGGTATATATGTGTTGTAATTTATCAGAACTGTCTACGAGACCGTTGGTTTAAGCTTTTTTTCTGAACGTATGCCAGAATAATTCACGAAATACGTATAAAATAATATCTATTCAAATATCAATAATTCTCGATCAATTTTAAAAAGACCTTCTTAAAAAAGATTAATGAATACAGAATACAATTTCATGAGTTTTCTTCTTTTTGTGATTTTTTCATAGATGTGTATACATTACTTTTTTTTATACATATATAATTAATGATATGACAGTGAATGACGAACAAAAAAAAAAAAAATTAAAACAAAAAGTTCTATAGCTCCAGATTGATGCTTCTAAATTAATGTGATGTTGTAAGATATTAATTGTTTGAATAGAATTACTTTCAGTATTATGAGCCCTTCTCTCATTATGAAATAAACTCAGAAGAGATTATATTTATTGTATAAAACCAAAGTGTACATATTTTTTAGTAACTACAATGAATTACTATTACAGTTGTACTTTTACATGATGAGCTACATTATAGAGGATTCTCGCAAGTACACTTTTGTAATAGCACAAAACTGAAATCATACTAACCAAAAAAACTTTATGAATAAAATCTGTTCAACTTCTTCTTAAATCTTATTATTTATAATCTATTTAAAATAAAATAATACACATTTATATTGCAACACTTCTATTATATTGAGATATAATGCGCAATGATATTTAATGCATTTATAATATTTGAATCCAAAAATAACTAATATATGAACTAAAATATTATTGTATATAGTAAATATAGACAGTATTGATTGCGTTCATGTTTACGATATACATATACTGAAATTTGATCAACAACTCATACAGATTACGGTATTATATGTTTTATTTTCAATTCATAATATAACTGCATGATACATCAGGCTAAGATTTACAACCCAATTATTTTTATTTAAAATTTCGTATGGCGTTTATTTCACAATTAGGAACTATTTTAGAGTCTGAACGGAGTGATGGAATCTATTACTTTTACAATGATGTGTGTTTTTTTTTTTATTTTTGTGTCTGACGACACCATTTTTGGCAGTAAAAATGCTTCGATTTACTTAAACAGCAACTTTTCTGAAAGGAAAGTGAATGTAGATGGTATTTTGGCAACTCAAAAATTCAACTTTTTTAATACTTTTTAAAAAAATCGAAAAAAAACGATAAAAAAATTACGAAAAAACGGGAAATTTTACGCAAAATCACGTTTTTACAAATTACATTTTTTTAAAATGCTCTAACTCAAAAATGAAAAACCTCAACAACTTGAAATTTTCACCAAATCTTTATATTGACGTTTTCTATACATGGTTAAATTTTCAAAGTATTTTGACATATTTTGACTTATTTATAGATAATTTAAATTTTCGATTTTTATAAAAAATTTTTTTTAAACATCTATCAAATTTAATTGGCGGACTGAAAACTCTTGAAAATTTAATATAAGGTTTATAATATGTTAAACTTATCGTAACTAAATATTTTGAAGATATTGAAATTATTTAATTTATCAATTACATAAATACATTGTTAATTTTAAAAGTCACAATCAAGTATCAACGTCAACGTCGTCAACATGTGTAATGACCAACATACATTATACGATATCACATATATAAACATTAAAATGGATGCTATATGTTAATATAAGGTATTATTATAATCACTACATGCATTATTTTTAAATAATTTAACTATGTCGTTGTATGCAACTGCCAACCCATCCTAATTGAAAAATATATTCATCGTTTCAAATTAAAATATACTTTTTACAATATTTATAAATAACAATGTATTATATCCTAGACAAACATATTAACTCCGTTCAGAATCGTTATTCGTATACAATGATATCCATCATTGCATTCAAATTTAAGATCCATTGTAATAATAACCTATCCTATAAACGAGGTGCACTCCACCCCCAACTGTACAGCAGAACGAGGCCCATCCGGTTTCTTTTTATTTATTGACTGTAGTAAATTTATTTTTTCCGACATTTATAATTTTAAGGTTTTTTCCTTTAATACATATATAAAGCTTTTACGCTGAGCAAATTTTTATACTTTAGACTTATATGTTTACCCAGTGGAGTTTAAGACAATAGATATGAGATTAATTTTAGTGTTTCAGAAATTCACTTAGGACGGAGTAATGTATAGGCAAAAATAGTACATCACTGTGTTAGTGGAAAATATTGTGTAGTTTTTTAACCACATTATTTAAACAAAAACACTCCCTTTATATAATGTCATTGTAACGATCTGAAATATTACTATAATATCATAACATTTATACATTTTATATAATTCTTAGATAATGAATACGTAATTTAATTATATGTATCAAAATGTATTTCTAATCTTATTATGATCCTTACGGTAGTGATTCATTTTAACCTAAATATAATAATTATTAAATTATTTAACTAAATAAATTATTCAAAATTGTACATTTTTAAGATAATAGTAACCATATAACCTTATGTTATAGATATCATACTTATTTTTTTAAAAAAATTAAAAATTGACAATTGCAAAATAGTATGTAGTTTTTAATTTAAACTATAGGAAATATGATTATTTTAAATTTCCTTAATATACTTATGATACTGAAAAAAACTATTTAAACACTTTGAACTCTACGAAAATATTATAAAATCTTAATAAAAATGGTAAATATTTTACCTTTAATGTGAAAGCACTCATGAGAATAATTAAAATACATTTCTTGAATAAATTGTATTTTCCAAATATTTTATTTAAAAATGTACAAACAACATTTCATTTCTTTTTAGACTATACAATTTTTTCTTCATACAGACATCAACTTTAAAATTATATTTTAAGGAACTATCCACCTTTAAGAATGATTTTTTTTTTTAAATAACATTAGATTTTGTTCAATTAATAAAAATGTAGTACATAATTTCATTAAATTAAACTCTCTACTAACAGAAAAACATGGTTCTATGAATATGATTTAGAATTGATTGTTTTATGTCATAACTCCAAAAATTTTAAATCATATTTAAAAAAAAAAACCCTTAAATTTCACCTCTACAAAATATTTAATTATTATATCGGTAAAAATGTCGCAAAAGTGTTCGTGCCCAGCAGGAATTGAAACTCATATTTTCCACCAGCACCATTGCTGCAGGTTTTTCTTTTGTATTAACTATTTTAAGAAAAACTAAAGATAATTTTTAAAATTAATGGTTAATTTACAAAGTGCTTATCCATGAAGTTTTTCATAAAAAAATTATACAACAGTTATCATAGAACATTTTTTGTATCCGAAAAAACGTATTATTGGCTCTACTCAAAACCGATTAAGACATTATAAACAGTCAATATAAACAGCAGAAGTTGTAGGAGTTGCATATTGTTAATATGTATATTGTAAATGTTAAATTTATAGTATACCTAGATTGATATCCGAGTTATAAAAGAGTGAATTTAAAAATTTAAAATTAAAAATCTATGTTTTGTATATTTGATCAAATTTAGGAAGAGAGTTTTTATTTAATAATTTGTAAAAAATATTGATTTTTTTCTTTCTTAACAACTACAAAGTTAAGTCTCTGTACTGATGTTAAAAGAAGTTTCTCTCAAAATAAAAATTTTCTATGGAATAATCGTGGGTCATTTAAAATCTTAAAAAATTATTGGTCGTTAAATGCAATAACAAAGCACGTATTATAAAACATGTATTATTTTCATATTTAACAAGAAAATACCAAAAAAATTTTTTTTTATTAAATTCAATCGAATTTATAATAATTTTTTTCATCATTTACATTATTAACGCATATTTAACATTTTTTTCATCCATACACGAATGTATATTTTGCCTTTATTGTTTCTACATCTTCCGAATCTAACTAAGTTGTTAGCTTTGATTCCTGTAGTAGATGTATTAACAATGTTAATTTAAATTTAAAATATATATCTTTTTATTTCTATATTTCTAAAAATAGTATCAAAAGAAATGTGTTATATAAAAAAAAAAAAAATATCACCATACAAAAAAAAAATGGCACCTATCATATGATTTACATTAAGAATTAACTTTGGTAGTGTAAATTAAATTTTATTATTGGCAGTGAAATTTCCATCGATTATGTTGGTTGATATAAGGAGTAGCAAACTATTGAATTGAATCACCAAGGATCGATAAGTTAAACAAGTTGCAAATAAAGATTATGAATATTAGATTTTTATAATACCTGGATTAGACCTAATGACTTAAGTTATAATTGGATAATTCATAATTAAAAATGACAATTGTTATAACATATATATATTATACATGAAACCACTGTTATACCTTGTGCAACTATGTATTTTAAGAACAATTATAAAAGTTTATGAATGAAATGAATTACAAATGACAGTTCCATAAACTTTAAAGTAAATCATCTAATCAAATTCTACAACTATCTCAATAGAATATATTATTTCACATATGATAATATGACGTCCAAGTTAATTAATTCAATGATTTTATAATAGTAGAGTTAAGTGCGATATACTGACGTTTAATTCGTCTTGAGTCCCTGATTGACTGTTCTTAAAATATCTCACGCATTCAGTAGGCATACATGCAAGCAAATAACAAGAATTAAAATGTGATTTTTATATTAAATGTAAAAGGTTTATGTTACATTCATCTGTGTCAATATGAAGCTTAATTTGTATCAATAATTGATCGACGCGAAATGTAAGAACAACGTTTACATAGACTCACAAAAGTACTATGAAAAATATTAACAATAATATAACACTAAATACATTATTTTTAATAAAACCTCAATTAAATCGAATGATTTAACATCAAAAACATCCCTTACTGTAATTAATTAAATAACTAATAATATATGAATTTGATTTTTTATCTAATTATTGAATAGTAGTTCATAAAACATTAAAAACAAAATACTACATAGTCTAAAAGTAGAAATAAGTTGATTATAAACTGTTGCAGATGATTTAATATACTGAAAACTGTTGTATAACTATCATTAAATTATCAGTTTAATAAATCTGAAAATTTGTACATTAATTTATTAGTCCTAAAAGTATGCATTCCATAAATTACTGTTTACCAAATTGTATAAATATGGGTTGAATAAATTAAAATCCTTATTTTTTTATATATTCAAAATATTTCAATAATCAGTCAGTTCTTTTTTTACAATATACAATTTTAGGTGTTTTACAAATCACCTATGTAAATAGATATAATGATAAACATACAATATAAACATATGTATAATATCAATTTTTTAGTAACAACAATAGCCAAAAAATTGTGAATAAATGTACTTATCAAAAAATAATTCTAAAATCTAGTTACTAATTTTCTCAATCATACTCTAGTAAGTTTTTTATAGCAAAATAGGAACATATAATATTGAACAGAACAATTTATTTTTATAACAAAATCCAAGCAGAATTTACAAGCTTCACTCATTTTGCCTAAATTAGTGAAGTCATCTAAAATAAAACCTTAAAGGTCCAATACTATAATAATAAAAGTTTTATCTATATCATGAAACCACTGTCACAGTACATATTAAAAAAAAAAAACAGATATCTATAATCATATCACAATCTATTGTGCACGTGTATTGTGTAAACCAAGTAACGAAAACTATTTCACAATTATTGAGTAAAATTGTACACTAGATAGGTTGAATATCAAATCGAAAATAAAGGTTCCAATAATTATCAAAGGTAATAGAAAACCGGACACGTCACATCACTGCAATATAATCGTCATTACAATAGACAAATCGTTTATTTATACTCTATTGTCCAAAATAATAGAGTAATAGAAAATTATCTCGGTGGAAAATTACTAATTTAATCATGGTCATATTTTATACGTATTCAGGTTAATAAATATTATTTTATCGGATAAAATTACATTAGTTATTAGTTGTGTCTATAGTTGTTCTGCGTTCTATTTATTTATTTATTAATTATTTTTTTTTTTTTTTTTGATTACGTTGAACAAAAAGTTTGTTTGTAAATTTTAAAACGATAATTTATTGAAGATGGATCATTTGTTATAAAATTGTTAAAAATATAAGAATATCTGTTAACTGAATCGCAACATATATCACATATATTTTGTCACTTAAATGTAAAATGTGGTTATTTATAACAAATATAGTAGTTTTCGCCGTTCAAAAAGCAAAATCGGAGTTTATATATCAAAATTATTTATATTTTCTCACAATAATTCTATTTATTTTTTTATTAATAATAGATAAAATAGTAATAAAAATCCAGATTAAGGACATTCAATTAATTTTTTTTTTCTTTAACTATTTTGTCGAATTTAACTTGTTCACATTTTTGTGGTTAAAGTAATTCATTCGACATTATGGGTACATATGCGATAATAATGTCAATCACTGTTTTGTGGATCATTCAATTTATGTATAGATTGATTCCAGTGACCGTGTACGAGATAAGTCATTCTGGTTGATTGATCAGCCATTCCCAAGGGGCATGTTGTTTCCTTAGTCTCGAATGTATTTTTATTTATTTTATTTTACTCACTCACTCTCTCGGTGCCAATTTTTCTCTATCTATCTCTTTTTTTCTTTCAGTTGACCTTATTCATCTTCTCTTTCTATACACACAGTGCCATTCAAAAACGAACATTTGTCGCGACATCAAGAATCTATAAATTATTGCTTAGAAAAATCCAATCCTACCTGTCTCCATCTCCTACAGACTTTTATCGAGCAATGTCGAAAAATATGTATAAAGCGGTTTCAGATGAATCAGGAATAAAAATGTAAATTAAAAAAAAAAAAAATTAATTTTATTTCGTAAGATGTTATACATTGTTTTTTAAATATACTGCTATATTTCCCATGGATTAATTCATAACGTTTACTGTTATTTTATGTAAATATAATAAAAGGTTCATGCTACTCTATAACTACTCCTAACTATATATTTACATCAATGAGACTTTTATTGTCACTATTATTAACTTTTTATTTTTCGTTTTCCACTATTTTGATTAAACATATACTTGCCCTACACTTAATTACTGTTTTGATAAAAAAAAAAATGTAACATTTACAATCATGAATAAGCTTATTTATATTTAAAAATTATGTTTATCAAGTGATTTCTAACTTTGTTAAAATTTCAACAAATTTTAACATCTCATTAGAAGTCATTTAATAAAAATATAAAAAAGTTTCTTTATAATTTATAATTTTATTTGCATCTTTATTTTCAAAATAATGATTTTTTTTTTAACAAAGTATAAACTTTTTTAATATAAATTTAATGTTGGTAAACATGAGAATATTTATGCTGTTTAAAAGATAAAATTTTAATTTTAAAATTATATTTTTAATAAAGCTTATTAAGTATTTATTTTAAAAATACTACTTAACATCCTCGTAATAAGTATTATGTACAGACTTAAGACACTTTCAATATTTATTGGGTGATTTTAATATTATTTTTAGATTATACTTTGTAGTTGAGCAGATCATAAATCATCCTGAAATTTTCAAATACAAACACTAATATATTATGTGCACATAGTTTTCACTAGAATTTTTGAGTAAATATACATAATAAGTGAATTACTAAAATATACTACTTACTGTTTTACGTTATCAGCGATTATGTATTACAAATATCAAACTTGTTACAATTAGTGGACGAAAACAAATTTAAAAAAAACTCGATTGTCAAATTATAAATTAATTTTAGAGTATACTAATAGTTAACTAAGATCTCCTTTATTTTCTTAAGACTTATAAAATATCTGAATTTATTTACTGTTATCTCTTGATTCGTACAACAACCAAATATACGTATAAGACAATCACATACAGCTCATGACCTACATTCTAGGACTGTAGATACTATTTTTTTTTTTTTTTTATTATATTAGTTATTAATTATTTTCTTATAACACATATGGTAACTATAGAACTGATGTTTTATCAATAAAACATCTATAGTAAATATTAATAATGAACACAATTACCTTTTCATACAGTGCCTCGACTATCGAACCATATAAATATCACACATTAAGTTATTTATACAGTTTTTAATCGATTTGTATTAATGGAATACATTTTAAAATCAAATAAACGATGGACCAATATAGTTAAAAAATAATATTTCCGATATAATGAGATTTTCGATGGATAAGATCGGATAAGTTTATTATAAAATTTAAAATATTTTTTAAAACCTTTATTTTAAGAATACATATAACTTATCATTTCCTGGAAACATAACTTAATTTTTAAATTATTTATTTTATTTTTAACGAAACCAAATTAAATATAATAAACAAATTCTTTTAAAATTAGATGTATCTTTTAAATTTCAACAAAAATTAACAATTTTTTTATGTTGATGAGTACAGAAAATTTAAAATAAATATGAACAAAAATTAAAATCAATAACTGCCTTGATCTCTATCGCTAAATCTCAAAAATGACAGATCGTATGAACTTGCTATTTGACATAGTGATTCCATTTATATTCCAGATGAGCAATAAGAAAGGATTTTCACAGATATTTTAATATTTATATGACAGTAAATATAAGTATACACATATTGTTATATTCCTATCAATATTATATATTCATAGATATAAATATTTTTATAAATTATATAGAATATTGGTATAAAATACAAAATTTTGTTTTGAGAGTAATAGATTCAATAGTATAAGTAAATTAATTAAATAATATAACAATGTGTCTGTGCATCTGTTCTATAATTCTATAATTAATTTATTGAAAGTAGATTTTCAATTCTTAAATTTCTGTTGATGTTCCATAATTTTCTGAAGAATAAATTTTCCTACAAATATAAAAAAATAATTGAAAGAAAATCGAGTTATCAACAAATTTTAACAAGAAGCAGGAATAATGAGAATATAATTTGTATAATTCTTAGATGATAAAGTATGATAGATATATTAGCAATTACATTAATTAGTAAATAAATTATTGTTTAACGGGTTTTACATAAAACTATTGTTTCGTATTTTTTTTCTTTTTTAAATAGTTTTTATAAGATTATTAGTAATAATCATCATTGATAATTACACAAAGATAAGTACACAAATGAAAAAAAATATTATACTACTGTAGAGAAAACTATCATTTGATTATATTATAATACTAAATTACTTATTCACTAAAAAAACCAAAAATTAAAACATAATTACAACTGAATTTGTAATGTTTAAATATTGGTTCTAACTAGCTGATAATATTATGATTAAATCGTTTCAAATACAACGAAAAAAATTTTTGAGATTTAGCTCTCGTTTGCCACTTCTTCGAAACTCGATCCTTGCAACTTTATTTCGCACATTCTCCTTAATGAAAAGTTTGACTTGCTTTGCATCCCCTATATTTTATAGTATATCAACTTTCAGTTCATTTGAAGGCATATCCTGTTCGATTTGACGTACAATGCATAACTTAACATCGTTATCGTGTTTATTTAATTTCATTAAACGGCAATTGCATATTTTTTTTTATTTTTTTTTTTTAACTTGATTTTTTTTATTATAGACATATTGCCATTGATATTTTATAAAAGCGTGGTTCTGTAAAAACAAAAATAAATTATTCGATAAGAAATTTAATTTCATTCTGAACTGTAGTTAACATCATACAATTCTATACATTTGTATTGTCGAGCTTAATATTTTTAAAAATAATAGTCCGTACCGTTTCAGTTATAAAAATTGAATTAAGACACTATTTTATTTTTTGATATTAAATTATTTAAAAAAAAATATCGTAACAAACATGTAGCATTCTCACGGTATAAACCTACGATATTATTATGGTGCACAAAGGTTATAAAATTGTTATACATTTTGTAAATTACATTATTTTATCACCAACAATTTTCATCCAATTATACTTGATTTACGAATAGAAATGAAATCACAGAAAAACATTCATTTACGACATAAAAATGTTTACAGTTAAGCTCATATACATTTTTATTTGAAATATTACACATACATAATAATATGCATAAAGCAATAAAATAAGCTTATTTTACATAAAAAGATTAATTTTGTATACATTTTATCAGTTTATTATTTAGAATACATTTTAATGCTGAAATTCAACATAAGTAATAAGTGAAATTATTGTATAAAATTAATTTTGGTTTTCCTTGTACTGAGGACTAAATTATTAATTAATATTTAATAAATTTATCAGTAAAAATTATTATTCATCAAAACCATTCGGATAGTAATCCATATTAAGACCACTCTATTGATGATGGGATTTCATCTGTATATTAATAATTGGATTTTACCTTAGTATTTTTAATGAAATATTCTAAACCGATTTTCATCTCACGGGACTAAAAAATTGTAAATCGGGTACTTTGTATTGTAGTAGCAGTATCCTCCAGGTGCTCTCGTGTCGTCGGTAAGAAAAGTAATGAATTCGACATGAGACGATGCATTAGGATGCCTGGTCGTCTCCTCTTTTGAATAGAATCCATTAACTTCACTCATCCGGCGCCTGTCACGTCAGCACCGACTTAACGTCATCGTTTTCTCTCGTCCTATCGTTTACTTGTTCATATCCACACTGAAATACGACGAACTGGACTGAGTGGTTTAGGGTGGTGGCTCAGGGAATCGCATTAAAGATAAATTAGGATTCTACTGTTTATCATTGTTCGGCAAAAAGTGTATGGTGTTCGTATTATCATAAAAAAAATTTATAAAAGTTCTGTTATCTAGTGTTCCTAGTGTATAAATACAAAATGGTTTAGAAAAATAAAAAGTATACTTGCAAAGTACATTTGAAACCGTGCTTTTATTTACAAATCAAAACATTCTAATTTCTCATATTTGGCATTTAACAATAAAATACTGCAATTTTATATACGAGTATATTAATATAATATTTTACTATACCTAATATATTTTTAAGATTTTAACATTTTATATTGAATCTATAACAAAAAGAGCTCACAAACGCATTGGAAAAAAGTTAAAATTTTTTCTTTACTTTATGATGTAATTTTTTATGTTTTTATGTTCACTAAAAGTCCAATCAAACAATCTGTAAAATATTTTTAATCTAAAAAAACTGTAAAATTTAGTAATTATTACAAATACTGATTAAAGATGTTTATTTTAATTTTATTAGACACATTGTGAGGATTTTGTAAAAATACTTCAACAGCTTCATCGTCATTAAATATTATAAAGAATCAATTTTTTTCGATGCTCACTAATAAATGTGCGAAACTGGCAAGGTTGAACAAAAAAAATTCGTATCGTAAAATATTTCTGAGTATATTTAAGACGTATATAATATTAGCGGGTGGTTCTCAAAAAAAAAAAAAAAACTGCTATGCATAAAATTTGCATTTTACTGGTTAAAAATGCGATAAAGTGTTTCTTTGTTTAAAAATCGCTTTATTAAAAAAAAAAAATGTTTATCGTGACTAACATAATAAAATCATTAAGATAGTATTTTATAAAGGTAGGTATGAGTATTATTCAAATTGTAAATTTTTTTTTTACAAAAATATTCGGTAACGTAAATATAAAACGAGAGGTTTATCGAAACTGTGAGTAAATTATTCATGACACTGTCTGGAATATAATATGATTGATGTGACAAGAACATATAACGTTATAAGTGGGTGCGTACTATTTAGTTTGGTATTCCTTGGAGATAATATAAAAGAAAACTAAAAGATGAAATCGAATATTATATAATGAAATGTAACAAATGAATTGTTATGTTTTATTGAACATTAAGCTTGCTTGATAAATTCGTTCACCGGATTATAATATCATTTGTCAGATTTAGTATTTTTAAGTACCAGAAACACAGTGTATTATATAAAGGATAATATAGTATTTAAGGACATTGCTTGTACGTTTATTTGTGATTTAATTGATTTTTTAATAAAATCATCCGTGGTGAAGTTTAAAAAATAACCTACCCTTATTTTATAAATCAATCTTTATAAATATGCGTAAAAAAAAATCATAATATTTTTATTGTTTTATTTTATTTAACCATAATTTTTTATTCATATGTAACACAATACAAGTACCAGATTTCACATCAAAGAACTCAAATGTACATCAGTAGAGCGATTTAATATCATTTATATAATAAAGCATTGCTGATCTGACGTGGAAACCGAAACCGCAACGCATAGTGTATCACCTGGCAAATCCTAACTTAAAACGGCACCGTTGTATTTATAGTGAGTGGTGTGATGATGTGGCCTTTTACCTTTCATCCGTCTGGTATAAGATGGATTGCATTCCAAATGACGGATAGAATATTACCGCACGCTGTTCTTTAACCCGAGAAAATTAACAGTCCTTCTCAATACTCTCGCCTTCTCTCTATCCTAACATTACGTGACAACACTCCCGGTGGTGGTGTACGAGGTATTTATGTCAGCAGAGTATTTGTATGATGCCATGCGTTGTTTTCATCGTTAAAATTTTCATTGGGAAGAATCATTTTCCATAGTTCATTTAAACGTATTATTATGTGCGATCGCCAACCTCAATACCACCACCATCACAGCGAAGTATGTCGATCTTTTTGACTAATTTATACTAGTATTAAACGAAAAACTTGTATTTAATGTTTTCACGTTCGTATGTACGGTTGTGTATATGCGTGTGTGTGCATGTGCGTGTGGGTATGTGCTGTGAGTGAGGTTAAAGAAACATATACTAAAATCTCTTTAGTCTAATTTTGCACCATATCTGCTTGTGGTTTTGATCGATTATTCGTATTTTCACGGTAGGCCATAGGCAGAAGATTCATCATCATCATCTACGCGATTTTGTAACAGACGTGTTTATATTAGTCTTTTGGAAGCGCTTCGGGAGTATTATATTATTTAGAGACCCTTGTCGTCTAATAACAAGGTAGGAGTCTGTCATAAATAATCCACATTGCTTTATATTTCGGACTAAACTGCGATTCATTGTAAGTATTTTACCTAAAAGTAAACTCATCATGTTCGATATGGGTGGTGACCTAATGATAAGTAAAAGATGGATGCTATTTATAGAGCACTAGTTAAAATTTAAAATATAAAATACATATTTCTGTAAATAATTGATTTTGAATTATCTAATCACTAAGTTTTTCTTTTTAAGTTTTATGTATTTGATTTTGACAATTTTGTACATTGACAATAAAATAAATAACTAAATATTATGAAGGTTATCAACCTAATATTTTATTTTATTTTTAACATCAATGTGATTTAAATAAAACATATAACTATTTCAATACTATTTGTTTTGGGGATATAATTTTAATCCCATTATTAAAAAATAATTTCATGAAACGATATTATTTAACGTTTTAAAAAACACCAAAATCAATTACTAATAATTAATCAACATTAATTAATGCAATTTTAAGGAAATTATTGATTAATATCCTTGTGTAAATACTTATGAAAACCATTAACTAGCATTTTATGATTATGAAATATTAGATTTAATGTTGAGATGTTCGAAAGTAGATTATTATAGTAATATGTTTTTGAAATATGTGAACTAAACTAAATATTTCTAAGTAAAAATTAAATTTGACTTGATGAGTACTAAGAAAATATAAATAATTCATCCAACTGAATTTTCGATAACGCAAAATAATTTCTATTAGTATGTAACTGATTTTTAATCGCTTGTAGTTACGAATAGTGAACAAGATAAATAATAAAATAATAAATAAAGATAAAGAATATTAATTTATTTAAAAATAAATTAGTATTATAATAAAATAAAATATAATAAATAAAATTATAATAAATATAATTTAAAAGGTACATTCTCTATTATAATTCCAAATTCTTTTTTCCAAAAGTTAGTCAAAAAAAAAAGTACTCGTGAACTTGTTTTGACTGATCAATTATATTCATTGGACTTTATAAAAACATAAATAGACTTTTTGGGTTTTGGTAACCAATTTGATTCCTTGTATATCAAAATCATGAAAAATACATAATTTTACAAAAATTTTTCAATAAATCATAAAATGTAACATAATATATATACTCGTATATGCTAAAATTTTAATATGTACAGATCTAAATATTATATTTCATTTAGAATGTTGAATTGAAAAAAAAAAACATATATTTGTATATAGTTGTATATTTAACTAGTTTACTCGTATAAATTAATTTTTAGTATGAAATAATCCAATATGTTAGATTATTTGATTAAAATCATTCAATAAAATTACTTAAATGGAATGGATAAAATTATAAACTGCCTCAAAAACGGTATTTCAAAATGCAAATTTCTTTTATTTCTTTACTTATCAGTAACTGGTGAAAATATAAAACCTACGTAAATGATTAACCACTGTAAAAAAAAAAAAAATAACTTAGTAAATTGTAAATCCAGTATATCAGTATCAAATTATATTTAAAAGTGTAATACATTACTCCATGTTACGAGTATTAATAAAATTAGTTCGAGTAGAATATAATGCCAACAAAAAAATTAAAATACAACAGTAAAATTAACTTTGCTTACACATAGACATTAAAGTAAAATAAATATATGTCTACGATATATAGTGAGACTCTCCAGTATTTACTTTCTAAAATGGTAGGATAATTGAAGTTACATTACGGCTGCTATTTTATTTGAATCAATTACGCGTGAAACACATTGTACATGTTCGTAAACGTTATTTGATAGAAGTAAGTCAATTCGTGTTTGATTCTTGTATTCTTTGAGGTTTTACATAGTTTGATAACTGATAGTTAGCTAGTAAATGATTGTGATGACTAAATAAAATGGTTTGGATTCGAATCAAATAACATGCAAATGACTTAGACGCTAACGATAGGTACCCAACTTTAATGTTAGAAACTCGGGCAGAATATAGATTAATGATTAACATAGTGACGAAAACTTAAGTACGAAAAACTGTTGCATAGACTGAAAGCTTATAATTTTCAATCATATGCTGTGTACGTAAAATGCTAAAAATGTTAATATGATGAAATAATAGAAAATAGTAAATCGAAGTAGCTTATTTAAAATTGTATTTCAATATCAATAACAATGATTAATTATTGATTATTATATTTATAATAATTTATAATTGGATATATATATAAATTCGTTAATTATTAAAACTTTATTTTTCCTTCAAAAAAATTTTAAATAAATTGCAATGAAAATTAAAAATACAAATAACTGATTTATAAAATATGTTAATCATTATTTATTTATTTTTTTTTTATATATACAGTGTGATCACATAAGTGAAAACACTCAAAAACTATGTGCAGACTTCATATATTCCAATTCTGATTTTTCGGCAAACTAATAAACATTATTTTACACATTTTCAAGTAATTAGGCTATTTTTGTAACAGTTAATTGTATGCATGCACACAATAACTTTTTATTTTTAAAAATACCAAGACATATTTTTGACTACAAATTATTTTTTTTTTGTATTTTTTATAAAAATTAGTGGTCAAATTTATTTTCTAAGTTGGAAAATGACCGAGTAACAGCAATTTGATTTTATGTTATTTGCACGGATATAACAGATTACAAAGAATGTAATTAATAATAATAAAAACATTAAAACTAAAATAAAAATAACTAATCTAATTTATGAAATACCTGTTTATCTATTATCTTTATCTTTATTAAACTTATCTAAGTAATTGTATTATAGTTATTATGTATAGATAATATCATATTGGCATAGGTTCCACTTATAATTCAAACATATTTCACAGTCGATATTATTCTGCAGTAAGTGCCAGTAACTAATAAAAAATAAAAAGTCGATAATTTATGATTTCAAACCAGAATTATTACTTATCTATTAGTTATTATGGACAATTTATAAAAAGCTGACATTCTTTTTACATATTGGGAATGCCAAAAGTATACACGTTTTGCCAAATAAATCTTTGCTTCTCGTTATCCGAGTCACTATGATTAAACAATAAATTTAATTTTCTCTGCTTAATTTCTTTTCAAATGAATTATTTTATTTTTATTGAACTTGTATAAATAAAAATAAATCTATGTTTGTATTTTTATTTTTATTATTACGTATTTATTATTATTAACTACGTATTTTGTAATCTGTTATACCAGTACAAATAATATTAAATAAAATTGCTATAACTCGGTCATTTTTCAACATAAAAAAGAAACTCAACCACTTATATTCATGAAAAAATACAAAAAAAGTAATTTGTGGTCAAAAATAGAACATGCCATTCAAAAAAAAAAAAGTTATTGTGCACATGCTCATAATTAACTGTTCAAAATCAAAATTGTTATCATAAGTATAGCATATGTATTACTAAAATTGATCAATATGGTTATATTTCAAAATTTCCGGAAAAAAATAAATAATTTTATCATAAAATTACAATCAAATATAATAATTATATTATTGAATAATGCTGCATGCGATTTGAGATATGGTGGATTAAAGATTTTCGATTAGAGTCGAAACTATTTATTAAGTGTTAAATGGATAAGCAGCGGCCTTATACCCAAATTAACCCAACACTTAAAATTATAACTCAAAAACTTATATAACCCAAAGGGACTTAAGTGACACTCGACTTTACAATAATCTTAGTACTATTTTTGACCTGATCAATGAAACTTGATAAACCATTTAACGAATTATTTCGTCTCTATGTTGTTACATAGATAAAATGCGTGCTTTTAGTTTATGAACAAAAGAACCATCTCGATTAGCATGCCGTTATATTTTTGTAAGATATTAATTTTTTTTTTCAGCTAATTTATTATTAATTTTATTTTATTATTTATTATTTATAATTTATTCATATTTCGTCCACGGTTTGAATTTTAAAAACGTTAAGAAAACATGTTTGTTGTAGTCAGTGTACCTATTTATTTTATTTCTATATTATTTTATATTTATTTTTATAATATTTAATATACAGGATAATTTTTATTTTTAGCAAATATTATTTACTTTACATATATTATATAGAATTATTATTATATATTGTATAAAATATTTATTTTTTTATATTTTTTATAATTAAAAAATTAAGTGAATAAGTAATATGATTGTTCTTTAACTACTTATGCATTGTAGTTATTATTAAATAATGGTACTGTAAACACAGAATGTATGAAATATGGAAACTATTTATTTCAAGTAAAAATTTGCTTTCGTAATTCTTATTTAAGGATATAAAAAATGGTTTTTTTTATAATTTTTGTTGTGTCCATTTTGAAGATTACGAATACCTACATCTATTATATGCGGTACTCTAGACATCTATCATGTTAAAAATTTACCTTAGTAAAGTATTATCAGAAATGTTGAACCATTAAATTTGCATAAACAGTATAGAGTAGAAAGACTAAGTCAGCAAATATTGTATAATTAATAAGCAACCATCATTCATCATATCTACAATAACTATTTGTATAAATTAAATGTTACAAATAAGATGAATATTTGGCAACCATAGGCTATAGTAAAAATGTTTAATATTTTTCTTTAATTACTTAAATCTATGCATACAAATTGTTATTATTAATTAACTTTATAATATTATTGTAGTAAAATGTGATATAATATAAAATATATCACGTTGAATAATGTGCATACATTTTTTTAAATATGAAAAATATTAAACAATTTTTTTTAACATGTGATTTTGAACAAATTTTTTGTTAACAGTTTTAATATAAATAATATTAATTTATAAAAATTTTGCAGGTTGTAATCATCAATCTGTAAATTATTTATTAAATTACTTAAATTATGGTTCTTGGTCAATTCTTTGGAGTTTCCAAGCAAGTTTTTAGTAAAAATAAAATAACCTTGCAAATATTTTTTAAAATACACATTATCGCCACCGATATTCAGTACCTACCATTCGTTTGGTGGAATTTCAATTAGCTTGGTAGATTCATTGGAAATTATATTAAACCAAAGTGAAGATGAACTAAAGAAATATTTATCCATTTTTCAACTCCAACATAATCTTTTGTATAAGTGCTAGAAAATTTGATTGAGCTTTTTATGTCAAAAAATAGAATCTCTTCTAATATATACCACGTCAAAGTGAAAAAGAGTGTTAAATAGCTAAGCAGACAATTTTATCAAAATCTATTATGATTAATTTCTGGTTAAACGTAAAATTCATTAAATTAAATTAATCGATTAATGGTGCTATATTTTCATAAAATCGTGAGTGGTTTTGCCATTTAAAATATATTATACTAGGAATGTATGTACCGTCAATCACTTTTATAAATATTTATAAAAATAGTTGATAAAAGTGCCATTAGCAAAAAATAACCCAGAACCATCATATAAACTTTATAAATTATTTTTAAAAGTTTTAGATTAAATTGTATTTTTAGTCACAAATATAGTTTCTTCTCTTTGCTACGTCTTGATCGACTTTTAATACGTCGGTATTAGTTGTGTTTTAGTTCCATAAGTTGGTAGGAAAAATATTTCAGGCTCAAGACTAGAAATTTAGACAGCCTACGTTATAGTTAGGACTACTATAGTATGTCCAGCGAGAGAACGCACCGATTATGCGCACCGTAGACTTACCAAGCGACCGTCAAAATCCCATTTCCCCTTCCTCGATGTTTCGTGGGTTGACCTATGTGGGATATGCGCAAACATGAATTTTGGTCGGTGCGTGGTGCGTTCATTTTCTCGCTAGACAGAGTATACTTGAAAAGAAAAAAAAAATAGAACCGGATGGGCCTCGCTCTGCTGTACAGTTGGGGGTGGAGTGCACCTCGTTTATAGGATAGGTCATTATTACAATGGATTTGTTAAATTTGAATGCAATGATAGATATCATTGTATACGAATAACGATTCTGAACGGAGTTAATATGTTTATCTAGGATATAATACATTGTTATTTATAAATATTGTAAAAAGTATATTTTATTTTGAAACGAGATATATGTTTTTCAATTAGGATGGATTGGCAGTTGCATACAGCGACAATTTGAGTGAAACGATCTCCAAAATTTTTTAGTTACGATAAGTTTAACTTATTATAAACCTTGTATTAAATGTTCAAGAGTTTTTGGTCTGCCAATTAAATTTTATAGATGTTTAAAAACAAAAATTTTACAAAAATCGAAAATTTAAATTGACTATAAATAAGTCAAAATATGTCAAAATACTTTGAAAACTTAACCATGTATAGAGAACGTCAATATAAAGATTTGGTGAAAATTTCAAGTTGTTGCGATTTTTGGTTTTTGAGTTAGAGCATTTAAAAAAAATGTAATTTGTAAAAACGTGATTTTGCGTAAAATTTCCCGTTTATTTAAATTTATTTAAATGATTGTAAGTTCAGTTGAGGTTCGCAATACTTGGACAATGATTGGATCAAGTTCGGTTGGACACCAAAAAAACAGATTTGACTAGTATTTACTTTTCATTAAATATTTTGATTTTGAAAAATTAGTAACTTGTATAAAAGGAATGAAAATAAAAGGTTATTTATATTGAACATTTTTTATATCTTCATAAATTATAATTATTTTACCAATCCTAGAACAAAATTACAAGTTGAATTTTTAGTAACTTTATAATATATACACAACCGAATGGTCTCTAACTAAACCTAATATTTTAAACCTATTTATAACAGAACTTTTTTTCTTAACCTATTGATACTGATTAATAATAAACGTGATACTAAACTTGAAAAATGATATAGAGTTTTAATTATTTTTTTTTTTAACGGTATCACATTGTATAAGAATTGCTGAAAAATGTTATTATTAAATTTTTTTTGTTTTATTAAAATCAAAAATACTACCCGTTACATTTACCAGATTGATTATCAAGGTTAACTGACGTAATGGTTATGTGGGAGTCATAATTGATGGTGTTTATGGTGAGAATAAAAAATAATTATACATTATATTATTTCAAAGTTACAATTAGATAGAAATTAACATAAAATAGCAAAATTCAATATTAATTTGGCAAAATCATTTTTTTTCCTATTTTTTTTTTTTAATATATATATATCATTACATATTTGTAAACGTACTATACAGTGATTTTTATAAATATTTCATCAGTCTCGTTTTATATGCAGATTCGCAATAAGACAGATTTTTTTTTTACTAAACGCTGATCAATTGATTTCGGTTTTTACTTGATATGCGTCGAGAAAAAAAATTCGTCCAAAGACCTTTGACCCTTTTGTCATCAAACAATCACACCTACATGTGCCTAGCTGATTGTCATCAATTCAGCAGGCAGATTTATTGGATTGCGGACTAGTCGTTTCGACAAACTCATGTGACGACGGGTGAGTAGACAAAGTCTCGAAATTAAAGGGGTGTGGCAAGTAACGTACACACCCCCTCGATTTGTGCACTTAATTATATACTGAGGTCTTCTTCGGTCTTTTTGCAAATGGAATTCACATGGCTGTGGTGGCGGTGTTGACAACCATGAAGCGATAAAAAGAGTTCAACTTTTGTCGTCATTTCGATGATTAATAATCGAAAAAGACACACAGACACTCGCTGAAGTTGATCCAAATGTGTAAACCAAGGCATTCAACTTGTAACTTTTTCGTATTACTCAATACGTTTTAAATAAATGTAAGCGTTCTCCGGTTACAGATGAGCCATGAGCCCTATATCTTCTGAAAATTAATTTAATTGTATCGTAATAAGAACAATTTAAATTCGTCTACACTAAATATTAACTAAGATTCTACAATATTTGTTTATGCAAATAACTGTGATTGGAACTTCTACATCGAATACGATTTTACGACACAATTTTGAATTTCATATTAAACGCTTTACTTATCATACATCACAAAGGGTGTCGTAGTAAGGCACGTGATGTCAGGGGTGCCTCGGTTCGGATCCAAAAGTATTCTTTTCATTATTCCAGTCGTTGTAGTTCCCATTCGACATTAAATGATGTAGTACGAGTACACTACACAATACTTTGCAATTTTAATTACATGCAAGCATACATACTTCCCGATTGGAAAAATTCCAAGAATACCTACGAATCGAGGAGAAAACTTTCCCCATGATCGAACTTCTTACCTCAGAACACGTCGACGATTATAATTTCGAAACAAGTCATCAAAGGATCAAACAACTCAAACCTTGATAGAATATGTCTTACACGTCGTTTAATAACGAAAATAATGATAAATAAATCGTCTCCGGTTTAATTATATCTCACGTAGTAGTTATCTTTACGTCATAATTTAGCCATGGTTCAGACTTTGTCGCGTGTTCTTCGCAATTACACAGACGCATATTTCATTGCGTTTCGTATTATATTATACACACCTTTTTCTCGGCTATTATCACCGTAATAACGTCTTAATGAATGTTTTGTTACTGAAGTCATCACGTTCCGTTCAAAAGAACTGTGTCAATCAATGTTTTATACTGCTAAACATTGTTACTTGTACTAATTCGCTGAAACCATAAGTTGATAAAACATCAGCTAACGATACGTCGTTGGAGTTCTATACGCGTATGCTGCCAATACGCAACTGCCAAGATCGCAATCGGTGTCGAACCAGAACACTTAGTCATCATCGAAGATATCCATCTTATTTCTCGACCACAATTCCTTCCTCATTCTAGATCTTTATAAAGACTTTGACGCCCCGAGTAATCCTCATCAATATTCCCTGTTTAATGTTATTTTAATCGCCGTTGTGTGGCAATCTAGCAAACCGATATGTTATCGACCTACCACGACTTTTAACTTAAAAACCAATAAAAAAATTTTTATTCACTCGGCTACTACTATAATTTTGAGTATATCGTTCGCGAATCGCAATGCTCGTCCAAGCTATTTCATAACATTGGATATTCTACATTCTACATTATTTTCTAATATTCGGCTTTCCATATTATATATTTTTTCTATTTATTTATTTTCTTATTTATTTTATCTTTTAAATTTATCTAAAATGGTGTTGTATACCGAGAAACAATTTATTTAGAAAAATCTGTTGCATCAATTATTATTAGACTATCCTTCTATCACATTATTAGTCCGAAAAAAAATAAATGCGTTTAATTTTTTTTCTCATTTATTTTATTCGCTAGATTTTTATTATCTGTCTTGAACTACAATATATATTTTATCATGTATGTTTAATTAATAGAAGGTTGTAGATCACAATTTTTCGGGTTGATCTCGTATTAAACTACTATTTAAAAATTATAATATGCAACGTGCATTGATATGAATGTAATTTTTGCTTTTGGCCCCTCAAGTATTAATAAAATCTTTATACATATAACTTGATTAAGTATATAGTTTATCATGCTAAAATTTACATTTTATATTTTTATTGTGAATTAATTTAATTGATAAATAGAACTGGGTTATCAATATTTTCTATACGATTTTTATTTTATTTAACGGTTTTAAACTATAAAATAACCATTTAATAATAAATTGATGAAACATGACTGTAATGAAAAAGTAAATTCTCATGTAAATGGGTAATATGCACGAATTAATTACTTAAAGCTGACATGCTTTATCGATTTATACATTTAATGTTTAACAATAAAAACAATGAATTTTGACATGAACAAGAAGAATGCCCTACACATGAAAATAAATAATAAAAACAGTAAAGATTATTAAGCTATTTACTGCAAAATATCCATAATACAATTTACGTATATTAAATGTTTAAGCATAAGAAAAACAAACAATAGTGTGATTATTTTTGAAGATAATATTTATGAAAAAACTATTCCGTTCCCTATTTATCAACTAATTTAATCTACAATTATGGCCACGAAGTATTTAAATTTACATTTTTAGTAATTTTCACACTTAGAACCTTATTAAACTACTTTGGGGATTTATCAAACCGTTGATTTTCGATTAAAAATTAAATATAAGATAGTATTATGTAGATTATATAGATAAATACGTTATATATCGACTAAATAGTTTAAACAGTTTCAAATTGAGAAGAAATAAGATTTATATTAATTATACATATTTATACATGTGTGTGTATTTACATTAACAATACAAATATAAATTGTAGATAGATATATTAATATAATTAAAACAATATCATAAATAACTTCACTAAAATAAAATTGTAATTTAAAAAAAAAATTAAATAATTGAATTATTATTATTCGTTAATTAAAATAATAACTTTTATTTTTCGTAATGATGATAAATTATGAAAATCTAATCCACCCACCCTTAATAAAAATAATCGTTACATAATTAACATACTAATAGGTTCAATATTCATTCTAATTATTAATTCTTTTTATTACTTCTTTTTTTAATATTAATTTGTTGCAATTCTGAAACTAAAAACTATTATATTCTTATAATATAGCAATTCTATAATATATATATATATATATATATATATATATATATATATATATATATATATATATATTACAGTCCAAGTGTTACATGGTCATTGTAAACACTAACCGTACAAAGTTTACAATGTTTGAGTTATTCAAGCTATGTAGATATTCACTTAAACCAGACATTGTATACAATGGCCGGCTCTAAAAGTGCTAAGTGAACAAAATTTGTATAATATTATCATATATAATTTTATTTTTAACAAAAAAAGAGAATATTTTATGGATATAATTTATTATTTATTTTTACAAGTATTACCATTATAGCATTTAGAGTTATATAAAATTCCAGAAACTTTATATTTGCATCTCCTTATTTCATATTTTGGACCACAAGTGCAGTGGTCATAGTCTTAATTATTGATTTACTACTAATGACAATACTAATAAAATGTATTGTAACCCGTAGGAAATAATACCTAAAATGAATTATAACATATAACACTCTAAAATACCTCAAATATTCACATTGTATACAATGACTAGTCTATATGGGAATTAAATATGTATTGTTTACTTTGTCCAAATATCTTAGACATTGTATATATTGTCCGAGCATTGTATTACAATGGCTGATTTATCGACCTGGATCAGAACATATATATAAATAATATAATAATGTACCTATAGAATGTTATGCATAATTTAATATAACATTGTTACAAATTGAGATAATAGTTATTTAATATTAATTAAAAAATGACTACCTGAATACTTTGAAAATTAAACATGCTCATTAGATAATTTTAAGATATATAAACATGCTTGTTTAATTTTTCGTACTTAATTATGTGTACTGTGTACTGAATACGTATTAACAATTTAAGCAAATTTGACTATATTATTAAAAAAGTTTTGTTGAGTACTAAACTTAAATTATATGATGTGTTCACAATTGAAATATCACGCTTGAATTATTTAATTACAAGTATAGGTTTAAACATAAATAAACTATATTTAAAGAGTACTAAATATCTTACTCGTAACTTCAATTATATCAGTCATTAATAAATATTAACTTTAATTTTGTGGTAGAATCCAAACAGAATAAACACAATATACTAAAATATTATTTTTATTGAAACAATTACGCTTATGTATATTATTTAGTTTTATTTGTAACCAAATCATATAATACAAAAGTTTACAAAAATACAAATAAAATTAACTGTTTTTAAAGGTGTTTGTATGTTAATCATGCACAATTATCAATATTTGTAACTATTTTTATTTTTAACTATACATTTAGATAATATTTTAGTATATTAATGTAGTAAAGAATTACTACAAGAATATTAGTATTTTAGATTTAAGTATTTTTAAATTATAAACTTAGGTCGTTATAATAATAAAACTATATTAATATTGAATTTGATATTTTATTTTTATCTACCAATCAATCTGTATATTTTCAGAACCAATGAATTGTATGATATTGTTTTATAATCTTAAAATGTTTTTATCTATACTGACTATTATCTATAAAAAAAACATTGTAATTGTCTCACACAATAAATAACAATGTGAAATATGCTTTTCGTGAGTATTGAATTTTCAGTGACCTTTATTTTCGAATATTGCTTAGCTGTTTTTTATAATAAAATGTATTTTACGTTTCAATCAGTTTTGATGTAGCGTTTACACAACCATGGATAGACATGTACAAACAGGCAATGAACTTAGTAATTTTAATTTTAAACGAGCTGCTAAGTTGTGGAAAATGATTTTTAATCAAATTATACCGGCGGTCAACCATCATGTTTTTCAGAAATCAGTACCACGTGAATTTGTGAGTTTATAAAAACCACACCAACCAGCGCAATCTCTGGAATATGCTTGTTTCCGATCATGCGCGTAATCACCGGGGGACTTATAGAAAACGAACCATAGCAATAAACCATCGCCCTGTTGTAATTTTACCTACCGCCTGTGATATTGTCGAGTTTACAATGGACCGTTTGTTTTGAGGTCACGTCGTGCGTTTTGTATCAACATTTCTTCCCTTTCTCGCTTCGACCTTTGTTTTGTATTTTGACGCGCTAGATACACTGAAACAAAGACAATACTTTAATTGTTTTCTCGTTATAAGACAAGAGGGAAAAAACATTTATGATTATTAATTTCATCATGATCATTAAAAAAGAAAAAACAATTGATTCCGTTATACATTATAGCAGTATCTGATACATGTCAAAATATATTATAAAAACGTGCACTATATAAGTTAGTTATAACGAAAGGCGTAAAAATACATTTCACTTATTACATAATACATAAAGCTTCTTTTAGTTGTTCACTTTTTTCAAATATTTTAGATTATACAACTAAGCATTTTTTATACAAAATTAATAAATCAAATGATCATCTAACAAAAATATAGACCACTTAACATTAAAAAAATACGATTTGTAAATGTGTACAATAAACAGATATACAATATATGGAATACTTACAATTTTTATAAAAT
The DNA here is from genome assembly GCA_034509805.1 of Sipha maydis. Taxonomy (NCBI): domain Eukaryota; kingdom Metazoa; phylum Arthropoda; class Insecta; order Hemiptera; family Aphididae; genus Sipha; species Sipha maydis. The sequence goes on along the minus strand of JASXSY010001771.1, from coordinate 89,628 downwards.
ATAACTTATGTAGAAGTTAGTATTTATATATTAATTAATGTTAGATTTGATTATTATTGACATTATTTTATTTTTCTAATCTAGGGTTTAAAAGTATTATTTGTACAACAGAAAAAGTGGTTAAAATTCTGTGTTATTCTTAAATTTGTATTACGATACAGATGGTTTGAATTAATTAACGGGAAATGTTTAAATATTTTTTCTTCTTTTTTTGGCATATCAAAGGATTTTTAGCTTAACAACACTTCTTTAGTTCATGTTATAACAATTAATTTCTCGTAAACGGTTTGTATTTTATAAAACTTAACGATAGGATTAAAACGATTAAATTGACATTAACAATTCGTCACTATCTTCGGTTGAAATCGTTAATATTGAGCGATATAAAGTATAATTTGGTTTAGTGGTTTAAAATATTTCCAAAATGGCCGTTTCAAATGTGCATCAAATAAAAGTGTGATTATATATATTATACTTTATTATTATTAAATATTATATTTTTTTCTCTATGAAATTAGTCTAAACCTTTCGTAATAATTTTTAATACATACAAAATATCATATTTTTTTTTTTTTTTTAAATAATTGCTAATTGTTTTATTGATCCATTGTAATATTGCTTACTTTAGTTCTTATGTTACTGTACATTTATAACTATACATTTTATTATACTAGTGGACTCATAGTTCATTCATAAATAAATAAAAAATGTAAATATTTATTAAAGAATATGTTTTCGCTTAAATTAAATGACCAAATATTAATGTTCAAAAATGTGTTTAAAATTAGTTTAACCATGGATGCATAGTATAGTAATATTGTTATAACTCTGCTACCCTTTAAGAAACAATTTCGGATGTTTGAAATATTACTTTTATCTCCAGCTAACGATGCAAGCATTGCATGTATACGTGTATATATTTTCCGCTTGTTTAATAATAAACATATCATACACGACTAGCATTCGATTTGAATCGCCTCTGACAACAACATAGCCAAAAAAACTACAACACCAGTAAATCATAAAATATTAATCGTAATGAAACGCTAACGAATACTATATAATAAGTTTTGGAAAATATCTAGATAAATTTATCTAGATAAGTTATCTAGATAAAAATTATTTATCTTTTATCTTATCTAAATAAATTCATACTCAGTTATCTTTATCTTCATTTAGATAAAATTCTAGTTATCTACGAGTACCTATCAAGATATTTTATTTAAATGGAATAAAAATAAAATTTTAAAATTTTAAATATTTTTATATTTTCATTTTTACATTTTTCTGTACATCGTAAACCTATTATACAGATAATAACTAACTGACCAGATGACAATCTTCTTATGATGTTTATTTTAAAAAAAAAACTCTTTATATTATATGTTTATTTTTATAATATGCACTTTAATTACACTTCGCGCGCGTAAAAATTATGACCACAAAAAGTAATATCAACCGAAATATTTTTCAAAAGATAAACTAGTACGAATTCTCAGTCAACCCAAACATTCCCATTGGATATTATTTATGTCATGTATGCGGCGCACCGCAATTGATCGAAGTATATCGAATAGACCATAAATTATACGAACGGGTAAAAGGTGCAACAACTACGAGGACTTGCGGCTGCTGCACTACTAGCCAACCGCATATGATTAATTTTAAAGCGCCCATCAAGATACGTTGGCAACGGGATTAATGTCGTCGCAGGTATTTTAAAGCAATTCCATTCATATGCTGTTGACTAAATATTTGCACATTCATCATTCATTTAAGTTTTAAACTTAGGAATTCTGAAATGATTTGTCTCAAGGTAACTCATGACCCCTCCCCCCTTGGCGTTATCTTCTACACATACTCGATATTATATATTTTAATTATAAAATATTTTAAACCATTAGGCACTCGTAGCATATCTGTATGTTATTTCTTTATAATCATAAGTGTATAATAGAATAACCAAACTTACCAGGAGAAAACTCATTTGAAAACTCAAAAATAATCGTATTTGAACAAAATATTTTTAGCTCAAAATAAATTTCGAGTGTTAATTTATGACTTGACGGTACTAACTCTCTCTATCTCAGGAAACTCAATACAAATACCAATATGTTTAAAACATTACGATATTGATGTAAGCAATGGAATTCGAGATAAAATAAGTCGCTAAGCCACTCATCTTTCAGACTATGGTTAACGCGAAATTCACGATCAGTAGCTTTTTACTGTGAATAATTACTCCCAAATTAAAAATAAATCGTGATAACCGATTTTTTTCGCGCCCACAGCCAATATAATATACTATACTGCAATAATATTAATACTGTAGACGTATACCAGAGCAGATATAAAGAGCATACAAATAATAAAATGTAAAAAAAGAACAACTTAATAGTAAAAATAGTAGGTACTTTTTACAAACCAATAACCAAACTCTATGTACTTTAAAATAAATATTAGTTTACACACACACAAAAATACACAATATTATAAGATATTTTTATATTTATACTTCTAAGTTCTAGGTGATTAACGAGCTACAATCGTAGCATTCCCACTGGTTGTATGATCAAATGATCAAGTCTAGTTGATGAAATTTATCGGTACTTCATAAACATGCAATGAAACAAATAACATGATAATTGGTCTTAAATTTCAAAATAATCTAAGAAAATAATGTCAGAGTTATCACATATTAGTACAGTAGTTTTTCAGCGTGCTCTTCTTTAAGAGTACTATTTTAAAGGTTATGCTACATCAATTCTTAACTCTTTTAGGCTTGCACAGGTTCATGCTGTTATTGGCTTAATTTCCGAAAAGTGTACCGATCTTTCAGGTAACGGCCGTTACACGCGTTTACCATTGACTCGTAAGTCGACCACTGTTCCGCAACTGCACGTACATCGTCTGGAGTCCGTTCGACATCCGTATTTAAATATTTCCGTTCGGACCGATTCACTATTCCGGGCGCGTGTTCCCGACGACTTCTACGTGCGTCCCGTTTGTCTGCGTTTTGCATAATTCGCAGTGGGTGGGCAGCGGTAACGTGCAAGCAGATACATCTTGGTCACATGACTGCCGTCGTATGCTCTCGTATATTATTACCCTCATCTAGCCCAGCCAACGAGTAAGTGAGTAAAATAATATATATATATTTAATATATAGGGTTCGGATCTTAAGGCAATATAATCAATAAAAAAAAGCATTTAAAATGTAAAAAAAAGGCATTTAATTTATATAAAAAGCAATTAAAAAATTTAAAATATACTAGCAAATATGCTACAAAAATAAATATACAAACTGGTTGGTAAAAAAAATTCACTACCATGTACTTAGATAAGCTATCTTCGGTAAAACATTGACGGTTTGGGCTCAAAATATTTTTATACGTAGAAAAGGATCTTTCTACGTCCACCAAAGTAATCGGGGCATATTTCATACATAAATAATTATTTAAATTAAAATTACTACTTATTAAATCGTTATCGCTTGTTGTTGCTCCAATCAATAATTGGTTGATTTCTTTGATATTTTCCCATTTTTTGTTCTTCGGTATAAATTTGTTAAATTTATCCAAAATCAATTTAGCCACTTCGCCATTTCATTTTTCAAGTTTAATCTGTATGTTATTCACAATATCTATACTTTTTGATAGTAATACACCTAAAACATATACAGTATATTTTAATATATAAAATATATAAAACACAGAAATAATACTTGTTACTTCATGTTTCTAGTTTGGTTATTGTATCAGGTAAAAATCTAAAATTAAATACAATATGCACTAGGTTAGTTAATTAACGGTCTTAGTGGATTTGGCAATTCTGGATATTTTCCTTTCAGAACTGCAATTTTCTTAGGTCATTTTAAAAATGTTTTTTTCATTTCAAAAATTATCTGCTCTACATATTAATAATATGCTCGTACTTCTTCACAGACATTATGACATTCATGAGCCAAACAAGTTAAATGAATAATATTTGGATAAAAAGTTTGAATTGAACTACCCGCTTTCTTCATACAAGGAGCCGCGTCAGATATCAAAAGCAAAATATTGTCGTATATTACATTAGTTGGCCACAATATATGCATTGCTTTGTCAAATAGCTGTGTAATTGTACTACTATTTACCTTATCTAAATAGTCTGTGTGAAGAAGATACAAATTTACAGGACTTTCTGGTTGTAGAATTCCAACTATTACGTTAGCCATGTTTCGGCGTTCTGAATCTGTAATTTCGTCAATACACACCCATATTATGTTCACTTACAGCATCACGAATTTTTGACAAACCCTCTTATAGCATTTATCAAAGTATCCTTTTCGTAATGTTGATTGGCATGGAATATTTTTGTTGCAATATTTTGATAAAAAAGATTTAAAAACGTCATTTTTCAATTTATTCAAAGGTATATTTAATAATATATAATATAGGTTTAGACCTCGTCAAGCTTACAATAGAAATAATTGATGTTATACGTTCGATCACCGAGCTCAAATTTTTTTAATTCACGGCTCTCAAATTAACTTATTTCGATGAGACCACTCTATCTCTCTTCCTACCAATATTATGTAAGTGTATAATATATAATTATTTTATGTATACAACTATTGCATTCATATAAATTAAATCATTCATTTTAGGCAATTTTAATCATTTTTTTTTTATCTAATTAATCCAAAACATAAAAAAAGTACAAAATTAGAATTTAATAAAATCTAAAATCTAAATATAAAGTTATTTAAAATAATACGCATGGTGAATAACCATTTTATTTGATGTTAAATTATTGGCGACTTACAGGTTGCGCAACACTGCGTTAGACGACCGGAATAGACGTACACAGTATTTACCGCGCACTAAAACGAAGCCACGCGATGTATAAATCTGTTATAGCTCCAGTATGTACTTCGGTATGTAAGCTCGTCATCGATGCAGCACTTATTGTAACGCAATTTCCGTTTTTTTGCCCACTAAAAGGTATTCCGTCGATAACTGTCGAACATTTCAGCGCACCTGCACCGGCAGCGGTTGTCGATCTGCTATTGTGCACATTATATTGTTGCTATTCAGGTTGTTATTTTATTATTACTACTATCATTCATATTTTTTTTCTTCTTTTCACCATTCTATATGCGTATCGTTGTCCTCGTCGTTTTCGTAGACAACGCCTATCTCCAGTTAATTGTACATTATGCGGAATATTGAATTTAGACCATGGTATCATCGGAAAGAGAGGAAAAAAAATAATCCTGATTGCTCTCTATTGTTGGGGACGACCGTCGTTATTGAATCTTCCGAAAGAAAAAAAATCCACATTGCCCATAGACGACCGTTCTCTGTGAATAGAAAATACGAATTTTACAGCTTAACTCGTATATTTTATCGTGATCCCACCACGCTCCGTCGGAAACCGCAACCAGCTCGCATTGCAAAATATATAATATTATATTAATTCGATCCACCTCCTCCCACTGCTCTACAGTAATCGACCATCAATGTCTTGTTTCGATTACTAGTTGACATGTTCGCACACTACAGGTCGTAGAAAACACACATCGTTCCTGCAATGGACGGCGCGTGAAAATAATAAATGATTCTTTAGTACGGTCTTCGAAAAACAAATAGTTTACAACCAATACTTTGCGTAATGCAGACGCTTGAACAAATGGTTTCACATACGTCAATACTTTTGACACTTACATATGTAATAGTAATTATAACGTCTGTGGAATAGATAAAAAAAAGTGATCTCGAATGTATCGTTTTATTATAATCTAAGTACACAACAAATGTTGAAGTACCTACATTCAATACTTGCAAAAATCGTATAACTGTGTTGATCCAGTTAATTTAAGAAATTTACTTTTAAGAAACATACCTTCTAGAGTTCTCTATTAATAAATTAAACATCATGATATTCTAATTACGTCAAGTTTATTTAATAATGATACAAATAGTCATGGTTGGTTACATTTATAGTTTAGATTAATTATTATTTTATTTTATTTCGGAATTGAATGACTTATTTGTGTCTTACAATTGTATCCAAAGTATTTTTTAACATTAATTATTATAACTCTTTGTTAAGTACTTAGTATTTTGAATTAATAATTCATATTGTGTATATTTTATTATCACATTTTAAAAATATTTCGTTCATTTTAATATTATTATTATTATACTAACAAAGATTTATAATTATATTTTAACTGTTTTAATTTATTGAAGTTAAACTTATTAAAGACAGTTGCTTAAAATCAAACGATGTGTTGGTCCTTCATAATTATTCTTTGTTTTAATACTGAACTAAGTAGCGATATTATTCAAATAAATATTTTAAAGTAGATTATAATGAAAATTGTGAGTAAAAAAAAAATATTTTTATGGTTAATTTAAATGAATACTTCCAAGTAAATTCCATAAAACAATGTTTACAATTATTTTATTTATAGCTATCTTTTTATGGTAAATTTGAAGAATAAATAAAAATCTATTTTAATGATAAAGTAATAAAATAAAACAGAAATTATTAAATTGGTTTTACTCGTAAATTAATATACATGTACAAAAAAATAGTTAATATATAGAAATAAATAAGTAAATGCTTAGTTTGAGTATTACGTATTATATTTATAGCGTACGATTAGTTTCGAATTAGAAATTTATCTTCAGGTTTATACACATTTTAATTAATTTATTTATTTATCTATTTTTAAATATTTTAATTGTTTTAATTTATTATTATTTGAATTTCATACTATAAAGTATAAAGTCATACATAATAGAACAGAGATATATACAATAAAAATTATAATAAGGTATAAGGTAGGAAATGTATATTGGAAATATTCAATATGTAGTCAACTTTTATAAGTATATTATGTAATGTATATGCAATTTTTTTTTTCATTGAAAGAAAAAAAAAATTCAAACTATTTAGTGTATGTCTGACCTCAGTAAATCGTTACAAAGTGTTAAACTTTAAATTATAAATTTAAACTCATTATAGCATTTGATTTTATAGAAGCTTATTCTTTTTTTCAATATAATTTTAATACTAACCAGTAATAATTACAGATTATAACAAAAAACTATTTGAAAAAAATCTCCAAAAGAAATTGAATGTATAATTCATTAAAATCATATACCCAACTATCTTCATGAGTCACAAGTTAACCAAAAACTAATGACTCTTAAAATAAAGATTGGATATATTTGAGTACAGAAAAATATCACATTATATTAATTCCTAACAATATCATTGAAAAATAATAACAAAACGATTAACAGCCAAGTACATCATACGATTATCGACTTGATTTAATATTGATTTAATATTACACGAATAAACGTGTTCATTATTTTTACCTAAAGAGTTGCAAATTTCTGTTCATTTGATCATACAATCTAATCGAGTTATGATACGGTATGATATAATATATATATATATATATATATATATATATATATATATAATATGGTTAAGATATGCTTTTTCGACAACTTACGAATTTGGAGATTATTAAAGACGACGGAGAAAGCCGAAAGCCTAAAATGTTGATTTACTATATACTCGACCATATAGTTATGTATTCTTCTGATTTCTCAGACATTTACAACTATAACTGGTCGTATTTGTTTCCGTAAGTGTACAAACTTCTAAAACACGCTGTAAATTCCCCACCAAAACCATGTTAAACGCACTTCTAGAGATAACTGTCGACAATAATAGTTTATAACAATACGCAACTCGTCGAGATGATAGTTGTTGAGTTTACTTCGTTGATAGTTCGTAAAAACTTATAACTTAAATTTGATTTAATCTCCTAATAAATTGCTCAAATTAATATTAAAATAAAAAAATAAAACCATTTCCGAATTGTTAAGAGATATAATATACCTAGCTAAAAATATTCTACGTTTAGTTTCGTAATTGGTCGCCGTTAAATAGTGCGTACATTTTTATCCCTTAAATATCTACTCACGTGGAAAATGCATACGTATAACTATACAAGCAAATCGGTCAAAAGTAAAAGAAAAATACGCTAGAAATTAATGACAAAAACCTTCGTTGATTAGTTACTTTACAAGTAATCACCAAGTAACGTGAAACTTTATATTTAATTACTAATTTAGATGATTAATACTAATTATTCTTGATAAAGACTCGGCAATGGTTACTGGAATATTATGTAATATTTTATAATGTCAAATTTTAAAAACGATTGATTTCAATAAAAAAAAGTCTAAGCAAATAGTGTAAAACTCCCGAACGGATAACTGTTACACACGTATCATAAATAAAATAATAGATTTTTTTATTTATTGATAAAACCTTTATAATATGAATCGATAAAAAGTAACTACAATGCTCGCTTAACATCTCAATGTAACGAAACTACCGAATACAATGTTATGGTCAGTCAAGTATTTATCAAACTATCAAGGTATCAATGTTTATTGATGGGATCATTGAAAATTCTTTCAATGATATATAACAAACACTGAGGATCGACTTATAACCTTATACATATATACACAGACAGAAATAAACAAACATTAAAAAAACATCTTAGCTTATCAAATAATTTCACTTAATATAAATATTAATATCTCAATATTAAATCTTAAATATTAATATCCTAGTTATTAAGATGACTATTTTCACTGACAACGATTTTCAATTTTATGGTCCAATAGCTTGATTATCGATAGTTGCAGTGACACGTTCATGTTGATTTCTAATTATTAAATAGATTTAAAGAACCTAATAAATTTATAGGCAAGCTATCAAAAATCGACAAAATATAAATCAAATATATTATAATATCGTAAGAACCAATACCTCAGGTATTCTAGAAATACTTATTTAAATATTTTTATTAGAATTTCTAAATCAATTTAATTTTAATAAGTACAAGTTTACAGACAGGAACTATCATGGCTAACATAAAACTAATGCTTGTATTAAATAACACGATTTATGATTTAAATCATAAGAAAATATCTATAATTTTCACACACATAACAAAAAATGTACAACAATAAATCTATTTATCTACTTAAATAAACAAATTTTAACAGAACATCTGTAGTTATTTTAATTTATACACTATGAATAATACATAAAAATTAATTAATAATATGATTACAGTCTTAGGAACTATTAAAACAATAGCACGCTTTATATGTTCAATAAAGATAATGTATACACTTAATAACAACAGTGGAAATTGTTCAACAGAAAAAAATTGAAAATACAAAAATAATTAAATACATTTCAATTACATTATTATGGTTCAATGCAAATTATCGAAATAGCTGTTTCCAAATTTGTTTCATTCCTTCTCAATATGCATGCATAGCGTTAAACTTTGAACTTTTTAACTTAGTACTTGAATATCACGAAAAATAAATAAAGTAGTAGAGATCGCACAGTAACTTTTGCAATGAAATAATAGTATTATGTATGTTTTTTTGTTCTTATATGATTTAACATATCTTTATTATTGGTAAAACTCATTTCGCTAAAAAAAAAATTTCCTATGCATACTCGTTCGGTTTATTCAAAATGTAATTTTTAAATAGCTATTGTTATATTTTTGTTATTATTTACATGTTCGTTATCAGCACAAATATCAAATACAATGATCTACAATTTTTTCCCGATAATAATAAAAAAAAAACGTACATAAAATATAAAAATATTATTATAGTCAATACAAATCAACAAGACCCGCGATCAATATACAAATGATAATCTAAATACGAATTGAATACGAAAAATATTGATCAATCATGTAAAAATTCAATAATAGTAATCTTCAAATCAGTGGCGTAATTTAGTCATGGTTGTGGAGGGGGATGACATTTTTGTACATTTCACCAACTACCCCCCCTCCTCAATTTTTTTTTATATCATGTAAGCAATAAGCACTTCTCAATACAAGTATACAATATTGTATACATTAAAATAAATAATAACATAATATGTAGGTGCATTAAAACATTCCGATATTCCGATGAACCGATTATGTGGAAAAAGTTATTTTTAGCGTCTGTAATATTGTTAGATAATAATATAATATTATGGAATTCGGGTGATTTTTGATATATTTATAAAATATACCGTAATAAAATAAGTACATAAATCGTCAAATGTGTTTGACGATTAAAAAAAAAAAACAGGGTCATGGGGGGGATACGACACCCAAATCCCCCCCCGTAATTACGCCACTGCTTCAAATAATTGACATAAATTCTGCTAAAGTAGATAAAACTGTTCACATGATTTCGACTCGTTTATTTTTTGATGATATGAAATTCGATGATTATATTTTGCATAATCCAATCATACGTTATACGCATGACGTGACGTATCGCTATAAATGTCAATTTAGTTGATACTATGTTATCACCGATTTTATCAATCTAGATAAATAGTATTGAGCCTATTATTATTATGTAACTAGTCGATTGTTAAATACAACAGTATTTTCCGATTAACTACATACTTAAGCGATCTCAGTTGATAAGGTATTATACATATTGGAGCGAATTGAAGAGAATTTAAGTACAGATCGACATAAAAGTTTTCCTTTCGGTTAACTATTAAAAAGAGCATCAACGTGTCATTTATTAATAGAATCGTTGTGCCGAAACTTCGTGTCCGTCGAATCACATGTAATAAAGCGAGGATTAGTCAATAGTACTCATAGCTGTAATATTACATATTGTTACAGTTGAATATCGAATAACAAGTAAAATCTAACCAGAATAGGGTTAGAACTCGCTGTGCGTAAATACTCGTATGTGAGTAAGTTTACAATGTGAATATTTTTTACACTTAACAACAATAATAATAACGTTAAATCATTCTTACTTGTTCCACGTTAGCCTCGTGTTTCCTAGTCAAAAACTCAAACAAATAGTATGATCAATCAAAACATAACGTTCAATCTAAAGAAATGCAGTTATAAAATGTTTGCATCGCCAAAGAAACTTGCTAAAGCATCCCACGTTTTTATACCCGTCTTAATATCGACGGAGAACCACTTCAAACGAATCGCAGTAGGTCCATTATATATTCTTCGCCGAACAACTGCATGAAATAGTGAAGCCAGAGGAAGAACTACAGCGGTCGTTTTCGATTCGGCAAAAGCCTGAAAGGTTATTTTTTTCTTGACAGAACACATTGCTCAACACCGTCATCATCATCACGTGTTTAAACAATCTATGCGACATCCTTGCATAACAATCCAAATGTACAATAAAAGTACATTTTTACATGCATTTTTTCTTTCTATACAAGCAAATATTATTATAATACATTTTTAATTTTTTTTTACATTTTTTTTTTTTTTTTTGCGCACAGTATTAAAATTATTTTTATTGTTTTTGTTAGTATTGCATAACATCACAATGTATCTCCTGGGATAACTTCAGTCGTATAATGTACATGTCTGCTAACGCAACGAAAAATATTTACCAGGGTTAGCAACTGTTATTTTTTTATATTAATATATTTATAACTTGTACGTTATTGAAACTGAACAATGGAGGGGCCAGTATATATCGATTATAACATTTTATTTTATTTTTATAACATTTTACTTGCATATAATTACGTCAGTCGATACTTTTTGACATATATTAAATTTCCATGCAAATGCCTATTGATACAGTTGTTTGCTTCGTTTAGATAACCTTTTTTGTATTGATCTTCTGTTAATTTACTTCATTTTATACACATATAAACAAGAAATATATTTTTATGCTTTTATATTTATATTTTTGGTATAACTTATATTCATACATTAAACACCAAACATCATTAATTTTAAATTTATATATGAATATAAACTAGTTTTATATTGAACTGTTAAATGATTTTTTATTTGATTTTATCAATATTCATATTTTATTCATTTTTTATAAAAATGAAAAACAAAGTTCTAAAAAATAAAAATAATTTCAAATTCGCGTACTCGTATATTATGTATTTAATAATCCTAGAATAAATGCAATTTAATTATCTTTTTAATTGATGCATCAGTCTTAGTTAACTTTTTAAATTATATAAAATAATACTTAAATATAATTTTAAACCTAAAATTTATTGAGTAGTACAAAAATGATGAATCAAGTTTCAACCAACTAGTAAAACGAACTTTCTACATTTAATATTAGTTTAAGTCGTAAAATAACATAATATAAAACCCAACCGTTAATTCATATTTCAAATAAGACACAATATATATAATTGTTCTGTTAGTACAATTTTGTTTATATTTTATTTTATTTTAAAATTAAACGTCGATTTTACATAATGTTATTGGGTTCATACTGTAAAAAAAAAAAAATAATTCATTATTTTATTATAAAACAAGTATTGAAAGAACTAATAAATTTATAACAAATCAATGGCAACATATATGGCAAACAATGCACACCAAACTAAATGAGATAACACCCTCAATAAATCCATGGCCAGTTACATCTTTACCCCGTAAGCAGGAAATAATCCTCAACAGATTAAGAATTGGCCACACATGGTTGACCCACAGACACCTCATGAACAGAACGGATCCTGCCCTATGTCCCACTTGTAGAGTAACTTTTATGGTCAAACATTTAATTCGCAACTGCCTAAAATACAGAGACACAAGGACATCCTAGAAATATCCGACAACCTCCAGCAAGCCCTAAGTCCAGACCCAGATATTGTTAACAAAATTTTTAAATTTTTCAAATTAACAAAAATGTTCAATTTAATTTAATATAACTATTCATGTATTCAGTTGTACCTCCCTTCAATATGTAAATATAACTTTAGATAAAAAAAAGCCAATAACCATCGTAGTTGTGGCTTCATCAATAAAAAAAAAAAAAGTATTGAAATTTATTCATATTAATCATTAGGTTATTTTAATGATTTAATAAAATTATTATAAGAATATTTCATCCATCATTCATAAGTATGTATATTATATATAGTATTATGTATATATGTACAATATCGTGAAATACTTCCTTCGCATATTTATTGATCCATTACATACAAATTTTTATGTTTATTATATTTATTATATATTTCGTGTAGAGTATTTTTTTTATGTACTGTTTGAATAGGGCAAGCCAAAAATATGTTTATTAGATCAAACAGTTTTAAAATATTTTTAAGTTGACATAAACCAATGCCTCTATGACTTATATATGAATAAAATAAATTATATATATATATAATTTATAAATTTCATATACTACCTTATTTATTCTGTTTATTTACTTAACGTTTGAAAGAAGTTTTTCTTTGGAATTTAAAGATGTAATAAAAATATATTTCTGAAATAGTAACGCACTTGTATGCAATTGTAACTGACGTCACTAAATGTAAAAATAAATGTGATTTTGTGTATATTTGAGTCTTAAGTAAAACGTTTTACCTAAAACAAAAGAGCAAATAGGAATAGCGATGAACTAGAATTGCATGATCGAAAGATATAAGTGTAGCATATTTTTTACTTCGTATATAGTTAAATCGTTTCATACTTTTAATAGTTTTGTGTAAGATTAAACAAATTGTTCTATAGTACCTCTTTAATACTTCCATTTGCAAGAACTTTTTATTTCATTGTGCACAAATGTATGTTTTAATTTTATAAGTGCATTTATAACCCCTGTTTTATATATTAAATGATACTAATACGCAAAAATCACATCCAATTATAGTACCCAAAGAATAAAAAAAAAAGAACTCAATTCAAATAAAATAAATATGTTAAAGCACTAAGGAGAGTCCCACTAAAGAGCGCATTATCTTTTATAAGTTATAAATTTAAAATTATGCACTCAAAAATTTTTATTTTAAAATTATTTTTTGTGCATTTTCTTAAAATTAAATTAAATTAATAAAGAAAAATGACACTTTATAATAGAAAAAGTTGAAAATTTTAATTGTATATAATTCTGTATAACAGTTTTTAATTATTGATATACCTTTTAAATTTTTTTCAAATTTAAATTTTGCTAACAATATAAAAAAGAAACATAAATTATATATTTTAAATATAAGTAATTAAGTTTTAAAAATATTTATAAAATAAATAAGTACGCTTCAATTTAAATTCAGAATTAATTTTTAGTTGATTAATGGCTAACAATTAAAATATACTAATTAAATTCCACGTTAATTATTTAAGAACTAAGTTATAGTAAATATTAAAGTAATCGTAAATAATCCACAAATGAAATTAAATTAAATATCATGAATCTTCAATAGTAAAAAATTTTAATTACTTTTAAATCCTCAAATAATCTATAGGGAAATGAAAAAGCTAAAAACCTAAACAATGCTGGATAAAATACAATAATCAACGTAAAAATAATGTAATAGCCACAATAAAATGAATAATAATTAAAAACAAAAAGTTCAGTCAAATATTCATAAAAAAAATTCAACATCACTAATGGTGCATACGAAGAAATATGGAGAAAGAAATATATTTGTTATCAAAAATAACGTAGAATAACGTAGTATAACGGTTCAATTCATATTTAAATTGCAAATAATGGTAATGCTGATAACAAATTAACATTTAATTTAATATTCAATATTCTAAAGTTGAGTTTTAAGAATATAGTTTAAAAAGCAAACAAAAACATAAAAAATTGAAATAAAAAAATATATTTTTTTATCAAAATCAATTACATTAAGAATTTAATTTCGATTATTTATCTTAAGATTTATATTTAATATGAATGCGACGAATTACTCGATTTCTACCATTACTTGACGAATGGTCAACAATTATCCACTTATGCTAATAAAATTAAACTGGTGTATAAATAATAACAAGGTACGACTGCCCGCATCCGTAAAAACTGTTAAATCCTGTTATTTTGTGGATGCCGGCGGTCGTATGACAGTCAACGTGTCAATAAGTTTATATTACTATATATTACAATATAATATCACAGTGGTGATTCAAAAAACCACATTGAAAAAAAAAAAATTCAGAACCCAATATAAAAAATACTCTATTCATCTCATTGATGAAAACTAATTACCGGTAACAACGAGCTTAACAATATTTAATGAGCAAACAAATAATAACGAATACAACAAAAATATTTGAACATAACTATTTCTTTTGATCGTAATCCCTGAAATATATTATTCGTTTTAACGGTATTATAATCCATGTTTAATTAAGTAAAATACGCATGATCGAATAATTCACTGCGAATGTCCAACTGCCAAGGATATTTTATAAACGCTTCGGAAAATAATTATTTTCAACAATAAACATATAACGACACAGTTATAAGACCGCGTGGTTACTCTCTTAATGATCATAGAATGTATATAATTGTAGATCGTAACATACCACACCCTTGATAGCAGACGCAAATTCACGCTGTTAAAATAATCTAACACTCAGAGTCGTTTAAAACTTTCCAAAAAACTTTATCCATACACGTATTAGAATCATATACACATTTAGATTTAGATATTCATTTCACAATACAAATAAAAACTGCTTGTTGATATTGTTAAGATTTTAATGATACTTAAAAAAAAAATAACTAAATAAAAACATAATCTTATAATAATATTATTATTTATATATTTATATGTTTTTACTCAATTAGACGCCTAACGTTTGTGTCCTTTACTTAAAAAACTGTTTTTACTCTTTGAATTTAATTTTCTTGTTAAATGTAAGTTTTTTTTCATAATTATACAATGTATTGTAGTAACAACTACCGAAGTGAAGTTTAGGACCACCAGTAGGTTCGTCTGTAGTTATGGCATTGTATAAACTCTCTCTCTCTCTCTCTCTCTCTCTCTCTTTCTCCTCCCCCTCTTCTACTTTCTTGGTTTACACATGTGATGACAAATCACAGACCACCACGTTGTAATTCAACGGCACTGATATCTTGGACAGTTCGTGCCCGGGCTCAAAGCAGGGTACGACTATCATTGGTTCGGGAAAGTAAATAGTGTATACGAGGGACGATGACGACGGATATGGGTTTGCATCTGTGCCGCGGAGAATAAAGTTTTCATTAATCCACCTTGGCGCCGAGGCGAAATGTGATTGATGTATATTTGGATTTCGGAAAATAACACACACGTGGTACAAACTTAATATACTTGTACCACTACACCAACCTCTCATCTTTCTATCTATCCTACCTTTCTGTCTTTCTGCCTCTAATACTATTTCTCCTCTCTCTCTCTCTCTCTTTCTTGCCTTTTCTTTCTTTCTCTCTCTCTCTCTCTCTCTTATCGTCTTTATGACTATTTCTCCCTTTCTAAATCTTCCTATCTATATACATCTATCTCATTCACAATGGTATTTTTCTTTGACAGATATGTCGCTCTTACTTCAACATAAAGATATTACTATTGCTGCCGACTTGACAGCACAAAAGCATTTTAATAAAGTTTTCTTTTTAATGCAAAGATATGTTGGTGAACAAAAATTTCAACCACATCCAACAGATTTTGCAAAAATATATATCATATAATTTACACTTTTATGCACAATTTACTCCAATATGTCAATACTAATAGAATTTTTCTTAATGAACGTTATTAAATACTATATCATATTCAGCATACGCAATGCACGTATAAAAGAATCGGAGAAAATATGATGAGTAAACGATAGATGTACACCGATCTTTAAATCTAAAAAATGGGTATATGTTGTTTTAGGGTCTAATTTACCACAAGTTAAGAAACGGTTTAAAATCAATAATATAATTTCTTTTGACATTTTCAGTTGTTATTTCGAATTTGTAATTCGTAATAAACATGTTACAGATACATAGTATTACAAAAAAATTATATTAATATACATAATAAATATATGTCAGTATAATAAGCTAATTTACAATTCAAAAATCATATCCTGGAACAACTTATATAATGTATTTAATTTGAATGTTTAATTTAATTATTCGTAAAAGATAAATTAAATAAATAAATAAATAAACTAATAAGCAACAAGGACACCATTTAAAAGTTAATTTGGTAGAATAAAGAATAAAAAAAACATTTCTTATAATAGTTTTTATCCCATTTATAAAATATATGTAAACTTTACACATTATACACTTTGTACGATTCTTTCAAATTATATTTTACTTTTAGTTGTACTTAGAATCTACAAGTACAATTAAATAAGACTATAATAATAAAATATTATTTATCTAATACCTATTTAAACACTAATTGGGTTCATTTAAAACATTAGTTTTTATGTTTAGATATATTATGAAAGCAATAAATTATAAATTCTTATTTCTAAACAATGGTTTTTCTTAGAGTTAA
The DNA here is from genome assembly GCA_034509805.1 of Sipha maydis. Lineage (NCBI taxonomy): Eukaryota > Metazoa > Arthropoda > Insecta > Hemiptera > Aphididae > Sipha > Sipha maydis. The sequence goes on along the minus strand of JASXSY010001771.1, from coordinate 72,273 downwards.
GCTTAAACTGAATTATATATTTTTATATTTCTATAGTAGTAGTATTCTTCCAAATTCAATATATACGAAATTCTAGTTAAAGTTGAATTCAAGACAGATTAAATCTTAAAAATGTATTTTAAATACTTAACTGCATAGAAGAATCATAAAAAATGTGTGAATATATTCATACATATATACTTAGTTAACTAATTATTTACAAATAATATATAATTAAGTACACGAAAATATATTTATTTACAAACTTTATAGTTTTAAATATGCAAAATTGAATTTATACATAAAAACGCATTTAAAATCACAAAAAGTTGATGCGATAAATAGTTGCTTTTATAAATACTTGTCACATACCATCTTTCTATAAAGTACTAGCTAAATTACCCGGCTTCGCCCGTGTGTAGTTTTTGTTTTATCAAAATAAAATTCTTAAATCAACACAAATTGTTGTGTTTTAAAAAAATGTATTTTACTTATTGCTATCAAGTGCTAAATAGTAGTGGTTGCTGAATTTTAAAGACAAAAAAAAAATAATAATAATATTAAAAAATGATTCTATCCTTATATATAACTTTTTTATGAATAATTACAAATGATACGTAGATGCTTAATTCTAATATGGCTTAAGTAAAAACCTCTTGATATACCACATTTAGAGTTTTAATTTTTTGTGCATAAACGTACAAATGGTAAATAAAATATAATATTTGTAGTTAAATAATTTAGGAAAACGCGCACAGTTCGCTGATCACAGTCGCAGTCACTGATGAACCAACAATCGGCGCACGTTCGGCGTCTGGTGGATCGTAAGTCGTAAAGGCGCGTATACATGTGCGAACCGAACCTACCGCGAACCGCTCGTGAAGTGTTCGTGTCATGTTCGTTAATTTCACGTACACTCTTGCAATCCGCTCGCAAGCCATTGACAACTTGCACCGGGTTCGCGTTGTGTTCGTAAAAAAAAACCGACTTTCGATGGATCGTCGCGAGCGGCTCGTTGGACGTTCGACACGCCGTCTCAATTATTGTCGCTATCGGTTCGCGATAGGTTCAGTTCACTGATGTATACGCATTTCGGTAAGAAATGTATAACTATTTTTAGTCGATATTTTCTATACAACTCATTAAATTTAATATTATATAGCCTCGGAGCAATTCATAACACACACAACAATAAGGTCAGAGTCCAAGTAGATGGAAACCCTTGGACTGTCGTACCGTATTTCCCGTTATCGGCTGACTGATATTGTTATTATTATATAAATATAGTTATAAAATTACACATACAAATTTATTTTTGCCGATTTCAACTCTTTAAAATCAAAATTTTAAAAATTGGGGGACTTGGTCACACTCAGGAAGGTATTTGAAACAACTCTGTGAAAAAAAATTGAAAAAAAGTTAAATATTGTCGTCACAAAATTGGTACATAAAAAAGGTCTGTTCTTTTATATTTATATATAAGAACCTTTAATCCTTAATTACGTTTTTACGTTTCTTACAAGAAAAAACTGAGAAGAAACAATATTAGTCTATTTAATTTGAATACCAGTATTCAGCATTTTAAAAATATTCCCTTTACATATACTTAGTCAACAATTTGGTATAATTTTTTAATTATTTATCCTTATTTTTCTTATGAAATAATTGAATTTCCTTAAAATTCGCAAATATCGAATAAACAAACACAATGGAAAATAAAGAAAATTGATAAATTCTTTAAACAAATCAATCAATAGAATAACTACCATAAATATAATACAATTGTCAATCGGTAAATTAGTTAATACCAAATTAAAATATAATAAATAATCTACGTTAGAATCTATCCAAAATAATTTTCTGTGTTTTATTTCTTTTAAATTTCATATATACAGGAACCCCATGGTTCTTATGATAATGTATTACATTATCTTAATCTCTTACCACTCAATGAACAACGAATAATTTTACTTTCATGATTTCTGCATAATTTAGTATTAGGTCGTATTTATTGTCCAAATTTGTTATCATTGATTAATTTAAAAATAAATAAACTCAATACCAGATATCCGAAACCTTTCTACCCGCTATTTTCAAATAATAATTATATTTTAAATTCCCCTAAACCTTCTGATGGTGGCTGGTAATACATATCCCTTTGATTTTAAATAATTTGTATATTATCTGTATTGTATACTTATAAGTTCTAATACTTTACGACTTTTCTTATTATATTCATTTAAATAGTTATAGTTTCTATTATAAAATATTATATTTTGTTTTGTATATGTATTAATAGTTAAGCTCTTTGTACACACACTTTAAAACTGTAATAGGACTAACGTCCGTATATTTGAATAAATAAATAAATAAATTGCTGGTACCGTTAATTTTAATTAATTTTTACCAAAAATACTGTTTAAATTACTATAATCTACCCAAAAAATTAAAATATTATAAATTTATTTGTAAAAGTCTTCAAATATATAAAGTTTGATATTTAAAATTCAATAAAATCATAAAATATTATCTCCTAATTTTATTATTCGTTAATTTATTTAATTTAATTTCACATACTCATTTAAGACTGACTCCCCACTTAAAAACCGGAGACTTAAAATATATTTATATTAGTATCATAAGAAAAATATATTCACACTTATTATTTAATGTTTATTTGAATCTTTTGAAGACAACTATTGTTTTGCGTAACTTGAAAAATGTCACGTATCGTTTCGATACATTTCATAAGAAAAAAAAACGATTTTATTTCCATATTTATATATTGTAGAACTTGAACTTTCTAGTGAAAAAAAAACTATCTTTTTCCGGTCCATTCAGTTCTGCAGTCCTTGTTTCCGCTCGGAAATCTGAACACCGGATATTCAAAAGTACTCCTAACATTAAATTCTTGACATTCTCAAGAAATCTTATTTCTTTTAGTATTGTGCCGCATAAAATAATACTTTTCAATTAAAAATTTCTGTACTACAATATAGTAAACGTGGTTACTTGTATGCAATTAATGTTTCAAATTATTAAAATAAATATTAAAATTATTAAAAGTTTGTTCAGCTATTCAAAAATAGTTTTTTCAAATTTCAATTTTTACATAGGAAGAACCCCAGATAATTAAAATCAGTTAGTTTGACTTTCAAATCACGACCACCACCCAGCGTCAAAATAAAGCATCGGATTTTTATTGTGTTTATTAATAACGTTTAATTTTTTATAGTCGCTATGATCTTGGTATACATTAATCTAAATATATATGTTTTTTATCGGTTTAATGAGTTGGTTTTTTTCGAATCCTTACCATTTCACAACGCATTACTAAAACAAAAACTAAAAACTGTTTATGAAAAGAACGCCCAGTATCCATTTTTATTGTCAGACGATACCCAGATCAATTTTTAATGTATTGCATGGTTGATCTATGGCGATAGTAAATTTAAAAGTATTGAAAATATGCTATTGGCAAAAGATAAATTCGATTAAATTATTTCTGACCATTAAATTATATGTTGATCGATTTTTTTATGCATTCGATTTGAAGTATACTTTTTATTTTATCTTTTAAATAAAAATATTTTAAGTAAAGTATTTTAAAATAAAATTTAAACATTCTATATTGTATATAGAGTTTAATTTTCAGTTATATTGCATCTAGTTAACATGTTTAAAGAATAACATGTCTATGCTATTAAAATGCTATTTCTAAAATATAAATATATTATATCTCAAAACAAATCAAAAATTAAGAACTATTTAAATTTCAATATGCTTACGTAAATTGAATAACCATCTCCAATAATAAAGATTAAAGTATTTGTTGACATCATATCATTTACGTGTTGTATGTATACAAACATATTATGTAATTCACACGTGACAAATAAAATCATTAACCAATATTGACAATTCAATCATGATAAAATTCGACGATTAATAAATTATACAATGTATACCATACACTAAAATTCGTGAAATATATTTTCACCATATTCAATATCCTTAATCTACTCGTATTCACAACAAAAACTATCTATGCAGTGTATGATTTTATTAACAAATTAAACATTATAAATGTAGTAAGAGAGCAAACGATACAATTTTTAAACGTAAGAAAAAAACCTAATGTCCGTTATTAAAAATGCTGAATTTACTAGATAATATAATGTTATATAGTATATTTCATTTAATTTTAAGTGTACACGTCTATATTTCTGGATCAACATTTTACTCATCAAATTATGTGTTAAGTAGGTATTCGTTTTCAATTAGTATTTAACATATATGATTCAAATTTGTAAAAGAAAGTTTACGGGTTTTAATGATCATTTTTTAATTGTTTATAGATATAAAACATTTTTACCATATTAATTATGCCTATTTTTTTTAATATAAACCAATACTAGTCAATACCTATGTTTTTTTTCTCTTGTTCTATTCATTAATATAATTTTAGTATTTATTTACATAAGAATAAAATAACTTTTGAAATGTGTAAATGTTATGCTATATACAAGTTTGGACCTCGTGAAACCTCGTAAGTTGTAGAAACCGTTGATAATTTTTATGATTCTAAAATTTATGTCCAACCACATAAATGTCACAAATCCAATGTCCAATAAAGTGACTAGATGATTGGATTTGTGATGGTGGGAATTTTAAAAGGCCATCATTGCCTTTTTTTTTATCTGCTATATGTGCTACATGTATTATTCAACTCCACATACTCAGACTTTATTTCATTAATAAATCACACTTGGCATGTAAGCATTTATTTTAAACAAAAAAATAAGATCAAATGTAGATTACAATTTTAATTTCGATGAATTAAGTCGATATAATCAAACAGCCAATTACTCAATAGTTTAAAATGTAAATATATATTTAATATATTTAATATATTTACTGAAATTGAAAATATACTAATAAATATTCCCTATACCCATGGAAAATAATAAAAGATAAATAGAAGAGCGCAAAGAACAGACAAACAATGCCAATCCGATAGTGCGAATGATTCGTAGTTGACTCACGCAGAGCAAATGACCAACTACGCCAACAGGTACATCGAACATTTATATCTGATTCATTCCTGCGTCTAGCATTCCAGTATGAGCCGGATATTGAATATTATGCTCATTCAAAAGTAGTAATTTGTGCTATGGACAAGGAATGCCCGCACTGCCATGCTCTCAAATTCAAAAATGAGCCAGTCTGGATGTGTTGTGCGTCAGGAAAGATGCAACTACCTGAAATTGAAACACCACCTGAACCATTGAACGGTTTACTTATCGGTACAGATCCAGATTTTAACGTGTTCCTGAAGTCAATTAGAACATTCAATTCATGTTTTCAAATGACATCGTTCGGAGCAACAGATATAGTTCGTAATACTAATGCAAATGGTCAACAATACAATTCTACACTACGGATTTTAGTACGTTAAGATTAGGTTAGGATTATGTATTAATTGATCACATTAATCCACCGTAATATGTCAAACTTGGTATAACTTTGATACTTTATTAGAGTTAAATCATACACTTACGTACAAACAGCACTAGGTCTGCGATCTACCGCAGGTAGATTGTCTACCTAATAATATTCTGCTGTGAATCAGAATTTTTATTCCGGGCAACAGAAAACTTAAGATAAATCTAGAATATTAAATAACGAATTGAACAAAGTTTGAGTCATATAGAGTTGGTATATTTAACGAGCAACGAAGTGCACGGGATCAGCTAGTATATATATATATACGGTACGATTTATACCGATATTTGCGTTTAATAATGAAATAATTAATAATAGCAACTATTACATTTTAAAAAGTATTTTTTTTATAACACAACTAATAATTACTAACAACGTATGATATTGTGACTAAAATCATTCATGTATTAATCTTGTATAGTACTTAAAAAATTGAATTCATTATAAATCTAATGTCTCCATGTTCATAAATAATTTCAAGGCATAATATCTATAAACACTGCTAATGAGATAATTATATTATCATAATATTATTCCAATTTATACAAAAACTTGTTACAGTAAAACAATACTACCAATTTAATTAAGTTTTTAGTTGAGTTGTATGCTAAATCGGAGATTAAAATAAAGAATTTAGCCCGTGAAAAAAGTTATAATTTTCGAATAACTTTGCGTTAGCGATGAACATCTTTAACTAAGTTAATAATTAATATAAAGCTGGTTTATATAAATTTACATGTATGATATACTTTTTTTTTTTTAGTTTTATTTTAATTTCTTTTGGTTATATTTGTTTGAGTCATTTGTAAAAATATATAGAGTCGTCAAACAAACTTATTTTAGAGTTCCTTGAGCTCTATGAACAAGAACCTTGTATCTAGATTCCTAAAAATCCACAACATAAGAATTCATTCAGAATTCTGTAAATGATTCATAGGATAACATTTTAAAAAAAAATTTCAAAATTAAAAAAAAAAAATCACTACACAATATAATATGACGCAACATTCACAATTTCTTCTTGATTATTATTGTTAAAAAATTTAAATTTAAAAAAAATAATAATAACATATGACTAGATATTTAAATCCTGAGATTCCGTGATCTCAACTGCTTTTTGATCCCAAAAATACCGGTACCCGTATAAATAATCCCATGATTCTGATTACTCGATAACTTAATCGCTTGCTACAGGCCCAAATTAATGCCGATTAACGTGTTTGTTAGATAAGATTATATTATTTCATCATAACTATATTATAATATATTACACAGAGAGTACACACTATATTTATACATTATATGTACTTTAAACATGTCAAGTGTCGACCGATCGATATATGTACAAACAATTTATTGTACATTGATACATACAACACGTAGCTAGATGAAAATGGCTATGAAGAATTGGACATTTCATATTTAGGTGTGAATATTCTTCCACAAAATAGTATTATTCAAGACATGTCAGATTTGACGTATGAATATAATATTAATGCGGTGGTAAAAAAAACACTCTGAGTTGTAATGTATTTTAAAAGATCTTCGACAAAAAATGACTCTATTTTTGAGGAATATTTTAAAGCGAGTATGGAAAAGAAATAAAACTCCTCTTGGATTGTAAAACTAGATGGAATAATTTTCTTGCTATGTTAGAATATTTGATTCCGTTAAAAAACAAGTATTCAAAAATCTTTTATAGATCTCAACCACACAGTTCACATAGAAAACGCTGATTATAATTTAATACTTGCTCAAATTAAATTGATTGTGGAGGCACTCTGTCGTCGGATGTCAATTTGTGTACTACTGATGCTGTGTATAAATTTATTTTCAATGAATTGTTTGAAAAAATGTAATACATTTTTTATTTTATAAAAAATGAGGACATGTCTGAAGTATCATATAAAAAGACTACATCCATAGTTATCTGTCGTATTGAATTATTTACAGAATTTTCATGATAATTATGATCAAATAACATATTTAAAAAAATTATTTTTATTTCTCAAAATTGATTTTATTAGAAAATGAATCATAATATTAGTTGAAATAATACATAACTCTAACAAAAATTATGAAGATGAATAATAACGTTTTAAATAAACGTAAATTATACCTATTACACTCACTTGTTGACATTACAAGAAAATGTGCAGCTTAAGGCTGAACAAGCCATTTTTAAAATTTGATGTAATTGATTTTTTTTTTTTCTAAATTGTAGTTGGGTAATTTACTGATGAATAATGTAAAAAAAAATTTCAATATTTTGTTTTTTAAGGAGTTAAAAATGATGATGAATATCGATTATATTGTGTTTTATATTAAGTCCTCTAGGTTCAATAATAGATATTATAGAGATTGAACTACATGTAATTCTTTTATAGGACATATTGAAAGGCACCTCAATGAATTTTTTACAATATTTCCCCTATTTCACCAGAAAATAAAGTATTAAAAAGTCATTTTTTAAATAGGAGTCTTTTTAGACATTTTATACATTTAAAAGCTAGTTATTTTAAAAATGTAAAAAATCTCAACGAGATGCCCTGGAGAAAATGTTTATTAATCCAACCCAGCTTTCCAATTTAAAAAAGATTGGATATTAAAGAGTTAGGAGTTATTATAATTGTACCATTCAAAAATGTACTCTCGAATAATACATTATTTCATTACGAAGTATAAAAATAAAATGATCAGTGATAATTTTCTATAATTGACAACTTGTTGTACCTATAATTATCGTAAATACTTATCTATAATATCTCGGAATATCTATTATATATGTATATTGTATATTCTAATAAACCGTATATATTATATTGTAAAATGTAAGTGAATTTTGTTTACTTATTAGTTACTATCTATTGACACTAATACACTATGCAGTATGCAATGTGCACAGAGTAGCGAGCACACACATATTTTTAAATTTTGTATTATTACATTGAGTTTTGTACTATCGTTTTTAGATTCTGAACGGAGTGATGGAATCTATTGGTTATACAATGATGTGTGTTTTTTTTTTTTTAATTTTTTAATTTTTTTATTTTTGTGTCTGACGACACCTTTTTTGGCAGTAAAAATGCTTCGATTTGCTTATGTAGCAACTTTTCTAAAAGGAAAGTGAATGTAGATGGTACTTTGGCTAGTCTAAAACCAAACTTTTTAAGAAAATCGAAAAAACGATAAAAAAAATTACGAAAAAATAGGAAATTTTACGCAAAATCACGTTTTTACAAATTAAATTATTTTAAAATGCTCTAACTCAAAAACGAAAAACCGCAACAACTTGAAATATTCACCAAATCTTTATATTGACGTTTTCTATACATGGTTAAGTTTTCAGACAATTTAAATTTTCAATTTTTGTAAAATTTTTGTTTTTAAACATCTATAAAATTATTGGTTGACCGAAAACTCTTGAAAATTTAATACAAGGTTCATAAAAAGTTAAACTTATCGTAACTAAATAATATCGGTGATCGGTTTACTCAAATTTTTTTTATAAGCCTTTAATGCTCAAATTTGTATAAAATGTGTAAAAATCACGATCATTTGCAAGTTATTTTGTAGATAAAAATTCATAAAATTTTTTCTGTTCATACTTAAGGTTCAAAATTTTAACACTAGGTTATCTATAAGCTATTCTTCAAAAATCTTTAAAAAAATGTCTACCAGACTTAATTTTGCCATCTCATCAAACATCATATAAATTGCAGCCCGGGTGCTGTGATATTTGATCAGTGGACACTTCAAAACAGTATGAAAACGCAATAATTTGCGTTTCAATTGTATGAACACTCGCGTCGAGTTTACGGAATTATAGAGAACCAAAGTAGAATTCGAAACAATATTTTATTTTCTTTATTCTTTTTTTTTTTTTCTTTTTATATATAATACGGTGTTTTTTCAACACTTAACAAAAATTATAACTGCAACACGTGAAACGTGAAAGTGGCTTTATGCAATCGCCGTCGTCGTGACGGACCGCTTTGCACACGTCCGCGTGCGCGCAGCCGTCGTTGTCGCACCGGCGCGGACTGTCCCTGTTGCGCTGGTAGGAAGTAGTTTCGGGTTCGGCAATGGCCGTTGCCGGGGCATGGGGGGTACTGCACCGGTCGCACGATTGCCGCGGTCCAAAGTCGTGACCGCGATGGTCGCACTTGGTGCAGTCGCGGTGGCGGTGGTGGCCACGCGCCCGTTGGCCCCGGAGACAACGTGTGACGGTGGCCGAGGCACGGACTTCTGAACTCGACGTTCCCGGTCGCGCAACGTCCGCTGCTGCGACTGCTTGTCCGCGGGCGACTTGGCCCACGCGACGTCGATGCGCACGCCCGTGGCCACGTCCTGGGAACCGTCCAACGCGTACATGGCCGATTGCGCGTCCTCGCGCCGCTCGAAATGTACGAACGCGTAGCTCTTCAAGATTTTCACGCGCTCCACGGTCCCGTACCGACCGAACTTCCGGGCCAGCACGCGCTCATCTAGCACGCCGCCGTATTGCCTGACGTACAGTACGCGCACCTTTGGCATCGTGTCCGCTTTCGGCTGCGGTTTTGGATGCGCCCAGTCCACGATCGTCTTGCGCCCGAACAACTTGTGCTGCAACAGCGTCCGCTTAGCGTCCGTGGCCGCGGCCGCCGACCCGTAGTCCAGAAAGCAGAAGCCCCGGTGCGTCGACGGGTTGTCGGAGTTCTTGAAAGTGATCACGCGCATCAGGTGGCCCCGCGTTATGCGACTCACCTCGTCGAATATCTCCTGTGCCGTCTTTACCTTCGGCATATTGCCCACGAACAGCCTGCACTTGTGGCTGTTGTCCGCAGTGGCCAAAGGTTTAACCGAACGATCCGTCATCGTGTTACGTAGTATTGTCGTCGTCGTCGCGGGCGCCGCCTGTACTTTTCGACCGTTGACGGCGAGATTCGACGTGTGCTTGATGGTGTTGTGTCTTCCTTGTTTCTCGGTCGTTTGATTTTTATTCTTCAATATTTTTCCGTCCATAGTGCTTCGATCTCGTGTATAACGGTTCGACTAATGTTTCCTACTTGTTTTACTCTCGTTGAAACCTCGCAATACGGATTATGTTATATTGATTTTGTATACATAGCCAGCCAGATATTACACAGCACTGTTTGGAATCTGGTAATTTAGTGATTTATTTTTATTTTTTATTTATCCGTTGTACAGTTTTTTTATTTCGTTTAGACGCATTATTTCTTAAAGGCCAACAGCAAGTAATATTGCATCGACCTACAGATTTAGTCGACTATATTGCTTGGACTTTTTCGTTGCCTAACGTTTCTAATTTGTAGCTTTATAGTTTATTTAACTTTCTGCTTATCTACAATGTTACCTAATATTTAGACTTGGTTATTAAAATACTCTCATTGTCTGCATTTTTAATTGATACATTTCCAGAAATATTCCTGAGTTCCGTAATCGTACACTTTAAACGTTAATAAATATTTTTTATATTTTTCGTCACATACGCATACGTACTCAGCACAGATCGTTATTTCTAGACTTATCTACGGTTTATTTTATGTTCAATAATTTATTTCTACTGGACATAAACTTTATATTTTGAGAAAATTGTAAGCTACTCTTCAAAAATCTTTAAAAAAATTTCTACCGGATTTAGAGGAAAAAATGTTATGACTATTTGAAATTTAAATATTTACGAAATTGCATAAAATAACGATTTATTCTCGAACGATTTTAAATATTTGTTATAATTCAAAAAGTATAAGTCGCAGATTTTTGAAATTTATACCAGCTGTTAAGATTGGCATTTCCTTTATGTCATATTTTTTCAAAATATTATATTGACTTTTAAGCCACTTATAGGCATTTAAAATATTTGATTTTTTTACATTTTATTTTTATAATCGGTGATAAAAAAAAATTTGGCTCCTACAAAATACTTGAAAATTTAATAGAAGATTCCACAGAAGTAGTTTTTAATGTCATTCAAAAATTATTAAAATCCATAGGCACAATTTTTTTTTATAAGCGTTTGAACTGCGAATATTGACATAGAATTACATGTAAAATATAATATAATGTATAATATTCTAGACTGACAACTGATATCGGTTTTTTTAAAATGCTCTAACTCAAAAACCAAAAATCCCAACAACTTGAAATATTCACCAAATCTTTATATTGATGTTCTCTATACATGGTTAAGTTTTCAAAGTATTTTGACTTATTTATAGACAATTTAAATTTTCGATTTTTTTAAATTTTTCGTTTCAAAATAAAATATACTTATTACAATATTTATAAATAACATTGTATTATATTCTAGACAAACATATTAACTCCGTTCAGAATCGTTATTCGTATACAATGATACCTATCAATGAATTCAAATTTAACAAATCCATTATAATGACCTATCCTATGAAGAGTCGCACTTCACCCCCAAGTGTACAGCAGAGCGAGGCCCATCCGGTTCTTTTTTTATAATTAGTAATTACCGTTTGTATTTCTCTCAAATGGGGAATAAAAAAAATTATAAATATGATTCAAAAAAAAATAAGCGGTCCAAGTCTGTGAAGATGTTGCTGTTGAAAAAACAACAGAAGAATTTAATCAATTCTCCAGAGGAGTAAGTTATTATGTAAATAAGTAATAATTTTTAGAGGTGTGCAAATTAGAGACCTATCGTTAGTTCAATGTTCGGCTGGAAAAAACGATGAAACTAGTTCGGTTTTATACTAGTCTAGAGCACAAAAAAATAGGTTTCATCTCAGATTTAATTTATATTATATTGTACATATTTAGTTTTATTTGTTTATTTATGTCAATTTGCTTATTAGTTGTTACGTATACTACAATATTATGTTGTATTGAAAAATTTATATGGAAATATGTATCAAATAAATAAGGACAATATTCGTAATATACATAATTCTGTGTGTATGTATTTTTTTATACTATATTTTACCATTTTTTAAAAGTGTTTTGTAAAATTTACAAGGTGAAATCCGCTGATAAATACGTCTTGTATGTTGAAAAATGTAAGGCTGATAAAAATTGGTAAAAAAGACGCAGCCCACAGAATACGCGGCATACGAAACGCTACAGAAAATGCCAAGTATAGCCCCAGTGGCCAGTTTTATAATATGAAAATGAAAACTAGTTTAACACTATTTATAACTGTCGATTGTCGATTATTATGGTTTCTTAGAAATCGTTTTATCATCACATTCGTAATGTGGTGTGTATGTCGTACGATAAGATTATATTTGAATGTTGATACTTGATAGTCCGACTGCAACAACTGGTTATATTTTTAGAATATTAATTGATGTTCAATATACGTGGCGCGACCTCACGGAATTTATCAGTTTGACAGTGGTATGTTCAGCCTTAATATAGACAATAGTAAAAGAACCATTAACTCTCAGACATAAAAATAATTGGTTATGAAAATCAAAAATAAATGAATCTTTTTGAAAATGAAGGAACTCGCGAGCATCATTCAGATTTTAGAGCATTTAAATATTTAATATCTATTTCTCCTACTTGTATCGAGTTTGAACGTGCATTTTCAAAAATAACCAATATAAGAAATAAGCTATGAAACATTTCACGCTCTACTATTCCTGCTTTCAAATTTTCAAAATAAATAGAACATGCAGTTATAATTTATATTTACAAATTTTACTATAACAAAAATAAAATAAAAATGTAAGCGTAATTCTTTTAAATTTTTTCTTATCAAATTTTGGGATAATCCTGGATCCTGAAATTAATAGTTACATATTTCGAAATCCCGGGATCGCAAAATAGGATAGGGAATGTAATCTATACAAACGACCAATTTTGACAAAAAGCAGACTCGGAGTGGTTCGGAAATGATTCATCGTGACTCATGTAAAGCTTCTACATAGGCAGCAAGTGTAGATTCGATTTGTTTAAGCTTAGGTTGAGTTACAACTTTTATATTTTATTCATTTGACATGACGCAGCCCCAGTCGATGAAGTAAATAGATATATAAAATTATTTTTAACAAAAAATTATTTTGTATGATATTGTCTGTACTTTGTGATAACCAAGCAATAAATAACTAGACTGTAACCATTCAAGTAAGAACGACTTGATATCATTATTTGACCGTGATTGTTGCGTGATCGGACCATTGCGTTACCTATAGTGTAAATAGTACCTCATAGTTTTTTGTGCGTATAGAATATAAGAATACAATGAATAATATATTTGAACGTGGTTACATGTACATACGAAATATATATTAGATACGTAAATTATATACATGACGTGATAAAAAAATATTTGTGTTTTGATAAATGTAACCAAAATATGTTGGCTCGCTACAACGAGATGCTTTGTGTGATCACAGTTATGATTCATTTCAAACACCTACGTCAACAAATTTGCGGAAAAATAACAGTTCTGAATTTCACTCCCGTTTATCCACTACATCGCGCACAACAAGTTGTCGTTAAATCAACTTTTTTACTATCTTTCGTTATTTGCATGGAAACAACCCGGGGTCACGTGACTTATCATGAACCTACACGATACATGCTTTTATATTTCATTCGTGAAAAATCATATTTCCATGCAGTCTCGCGAACCACTGGTTTGAAAGTAGTAAAATAAATGTACGTGCTCACAATACAGTATGTGCCTATGTGTTTTTGTGTGTGTGCGTGCGCGCGCGTTTTTCCGCACTGTTGGTCTGTCTTTGTCAGCCATTAAATCACACACGCTCTTTTAACGACCATCTCAGTGCCTAAAATATTACTTTCTGCTTTTGCAATACAATCCTCTAGGCACAATAACAAAAGTTATAGTAGTAATAGCAGTGGTATCAACACTCGGTCTCGATTTCATTTTTCCCGATCCAAAACTGACACGAGAGGTTTAATTGTCCGACTTACATTGGAATCACTACATACTATACCTCCAAATACTCGTGTCTCACCATTTACGATTATTGACTATCAGAGATGTAGTTCGTCGGTCTACAAGCCGTATGATTAATTTCCATACAACACTTGTATTATTACTTATCTCTCAGCACATATAAAGAACGTCTGCGATTTTAAAATACTAATATAATACGTGCAGTGAAGCGCACATTTAGTTGTGTTTGTTTTATTTTGTCCTCCAAACATTATATTCTACCATAATTAACTGTATTTATCTTTAGTTATTACCATAACTAGCTGTACTAGTAAAACAACATTCAATAATATAGCGTTAAACAACAATCATACGATTGTCTTTTTTTAACTTGAAAACCAATTAAAAAATCGATCTTATACAGTTATGTATTTTCACTATCATCAAAACGTAAAATTAAATATTATTTAATTAAGGTTTGTCGTTCAATATATTTTAAAAATGCAATCATTGTTAAATTAGTTATTCATTAATAATATTCATATAGTCGAATGTTATGATAAGACAAGTGTAAAATAAGAATCAGCTTTTTGGATTAAATATTTATTTATTTACATTAAAATATATATAATATTATATTTAAATGATTAATTTAAATGATATTATAATGAATTTAAAATATGAAATTATCAATCAAATATGCCATTTTTGTTAAGGAAATTATATATGTGAACAATAAACGTAAAAAATAATACATTTTTAGTTAGGTTTAATTTAAATGATTTTAACAGATATATTTTACTCTAAAATACAAAAAATAAAATAATTTACAATAACATATTTTTATTTAACTATTAAAGTGTAAGTGTTGTAATAAGTAAAATGTGTTTATATGATAATAAATTGTTCGCATAATTTTTCTTTTAAATTTAAATTAGTATTAATTGATAATTAATAAATTATAAATAAATCCAATGTATAACTATAAAAGTTAAGCCATCATAATTTTAATACATATTTTGATAAATAGTATTGATTTGCATTTGATTGTATTTACAAATTAAAAATAAATAAATTTTTCATAAAAATAATTTTTAATTACAATAATTTAAACTAAAATTTTTCAACTTCAATACTTTGTAAATAAATGAAACAATGTAAATAATTGCATTTTTGCATATTAGTACTAAAAACAAAAAACCAGGTACTCTCACAATTATATATACATTTTTCATTAAAAAATTAATGTTTTTCAACATAATCTCATTATAACATGCGGAGAATGTACTATGAAGATTTTTTAATCAATTAATTATTATTATACACACATGTTTTGTAATTAACATGTGTCGTCTTTTTCGTTAAAAAAAAAATTATCACGTTATGAATAGTAAATAAAAAATTTTCCAATAACCACTAACCTATTAATAATTTTTTTTTATTTATTTTACCAGTCAAGTAACATTTATTTATATAAATATTTGTAATTCAAATAATCAACTTGAAATTTTATGAAATTTTAATCATTTATGCTGAATATTAATTAGCGATATACATCAAATGATTAACCATCATAATTATAATCAAATAATTACTATTAATTAAATGAAAGTCCTAATCTTACAAGTGAGACCTTGTTAAGACTTAAATCAACATAGAATGTACAGTCCCTTGATCCTATTTATACTGCAATCGACATACATACATAAACATTGTATATTGTAATTATACTTATCATACCTGAAAACAATATTATGAAACAACTAACTAATTTATTATAAATATACAGGTAACCAAAATAATTTGTTAGAAATATTTACATTATAATTAAACACTTAAATAAATATTTATATTATGTATTTAGTTAATATAATGATTTGTAATAATAATATATAAAAAATAACTTAATATAATAATTATTAATTATTAATAAATCTAAAATACTTATAAATACTTAAAAATAAATCTGTATATTTATAACAAACAACTACAATAATTATGCATTTAATTTAAAACCCATTTCATATTTCGATAAAAATTTAAAAACATTTTTTTTTTCTTTAGGAAACAAATAACTAGTGAAAAATTATAATTATTTTAATATAGTCCATGTATTATAACGTTAATGAATTATTATTTCCTAGATTAAATTATAGCTGTACCATTAATAACAATAATATTTTTATTCGATATTGATACTTGTATCTTAAATATATTAATTTGTCCTATATTTATATAATTATTATTTCATAAAACGAGTTTCATTCTAAGTAATATATAAAAAACTATAATTATTTCTATCACTGACAGACCTGGTTGAGTTCAAAAAAAAGGCAACATCTAAAGGTAATATTAATCATAGTTACACCATATTATTTGAATAACTATAATCTTTTCTATTATATTATACTCAGACTTTGTGTTATAATAATGCTCAAGAGATAAAAAATTTTAAATTAAATTTAAAAAACCTTTCTAACTAATAATTCAAGTTAAAAATAAACATTTTATTCAATTTCTAAAAAACCTTATGTGTATATAACTTATTTTTTGAACTGGAATAAAAAAGAAAACTGTATAATTCATATTAAATTAAATTATATGTGAAACAAATGTATTATAATACGAATTTAGCATGCACAAATGTAATCCTAATAATATTCAAATTAAAATATTCAGTTTATGATATATGAACTTGAAGTTTAAATTAAAAAATAAATATGTAAAAAGTTTTATTTGAGTTTTTTTTATTTATTTATCTTTTTTTTTTTATGAAGTTATAGTATCTGTATCTGTGGTATTTTATTATTTATATAAGTTGTGGAGTTATTACAAGTAAATTCGGTAACGCGTTGTTCACTAATTAAAAATACCAGATACTTTCAAACACTTGAATGAATAAAAAAAATGAAAAATAAGTCACTAAAGTTTTAATAAATGTTGGTTTTAATTCAACAACATATTATAATTAAAGCGTCATCTGAATGGAGAATATCAGTGGGAAATTCTCCACTCAAACAAACTTAAAACCTTAGTAATGGTACCTAATTTTATAAATCAAATCTCAAAATGGGTGTACAACACAGAAAAATTTTACTAGTTGCCATTTATATATAAAAAAAAAAAAAGTGAATGCAAAAAAATGATGCGTCTGCATTTCGGTTTTAACAATAAAGATCACAAAAGTACCCATTACCTAATAGTTATTTGTAATAACTTATTACTGTTTTAATTTTATCAAATTTTGCGATATCTAGTATTTCATTTTAAATCAATCGTATTAAATTTTCAATAAATATATCTTAATAGCTTATATTGCTACATAAAGCTTACAACTATGTCAACGTACGTGTTATTTATGGAGAGTAATCAATTGGTTAATTATTATATGTTATAATTAAATGCGTTAATGATATTTTTCGTAAATTAATGTGTATAATTAATATTAAACAAACAGACCAATTGCTGGCATATATGATACGATTAATAATTTGCATCCGCATAATAATTTGAGGAAACGTTTAATTGTGCGTTAAAAATAAACATTATGACGTAAATACTCGTTATATTGCAAACGTATATTTTTTTCAAATTAATATTAGTGAAATACTATAAATAAATTGTATATTTTTTAATTTTTCAATCTAATTTAATCACTATGTTAACTTATATATTGTAACCAAATAATTACTTTATCATACATTTTATTAAATACGAATTGAAAATTAAATATTAGCAGCATTCTTTATTTGACGTACAGTGTCTAAAAATAATATAACTATTACATATTTTATTATGAGAAACTCTGATCGTTCTTTCAGGTATCCTCGAATTAAGTGTTATAAATAATTTATCAGTAGGAACCGCTATTTTTCACCATAATTATTATGTTTAAGAGAGAAATATTTTACAATCCATATGTTCTTGCAAAGCTGCACCATTTTTAATGTATTAATTTTTAATAAAAAAAAAAAAAAATTATTTAAAAAGGCTAAAAATAAAAAACAAGAATCGCGATCACAACCGTTTTGATGTAGTCTTTTCAATATTTAATTATATATTTTATTTTATTGTTTATAAGAATATTTTCACCTATACATTTTTACAAAATATTCTCTTATTAGTTTCGTTGAAAAATAAAAATTTAAAAGATGAATCATTAACATTTTATATAGTTATTTTCCGGGATTTTAAATCCATTCCCGTTTAATTTTTATTCTATATATTTTTCTTACGTGTTGTCAAAACATTTATGGGATGATATGATTTATATGATTTATAACCTCTTTCCAATCCCCTTTTTTTTTCTATTCAAAATGCTCATATGTTGCTTTCTCATGGCTAATGAACATTAGTGTAACATCCGAAATTTCCATTTGACGTGTTCACATTATTTTTTATTTAATTTTGGTATCATCATTACTCATAATTTAGATAAAAATTCTTTTTTGATTATGAAGAAAAACATACAGATTATGTCGTATACGCGAAAATATTATTTTTATTTTTAAATTAATCTAACCTTATGGTGAACATAATAAACATACAACATACATTTAAATATTTGTTTAAATAAATAAATAAATATATATATATATATATATATTGCCATGTTAATTTTATTATATTTTGTTTTATTAAAAATTGCATGAACAATTACACCATCAATATTTTTTATTTTGAATAATATTTCAAGACTAAATTTCTTCTTTTAATAGCACAAATTAATTTCATGTACATACAACTGCTTCTTTTTCTCCTTCGCTTTTTTGTTTTCTCACCAGTGAAAAACTTAGTTTCTGGAACACAACAAATGTTCATTTTCTTTCTCTTCAATACTTCTGCCTGTTAACGTTCCAACATTCCACGTGCCAATTCTAACTTCATACCTAACTTATACCTAGACGTAGATTTAACCCGTGACACAATCGTGATGTCCCTACATTACTCGTCTTGAGTATACCTGAACACATAATTGATGAAACAACTACCACACTGGTTTTTCGGTTGGTATTACACGCTTCATCATCTAAATCTCCTCTACCTCTAACTATGATACTTCCTCTCACTTGTCGTCCCTACACTCATCCGAGATGAGACAAACTGCCTAAGTTTAGTTTCAAACTTCTCATACTCTTTGACAAAATTTTTGCTCCGGCTGTCAACTTGACGTAACCTCATTTAGTCGACTTTTATGACTGGCTGAAAAACCGTGGAAGTATTCTGATTTCCTTCCAAAGAAGCTTGTAATATAATTTCAGCTACCACAATACTAGGTGTAGATTAAAATAATTAAAAACATTAAAAGCCGCAGTACAAGCCATAAAGAAACCCCATTCATACTATACAACTCATTTGTTCATTATTATACAATTCATTCATCAAAAATGACCTATCATGACTCACAAAACTTAATTTTTTCAAATTTTATTAAATCTCTTGCTTTTTATTTAATTTCTCTATCATATATTCAAATATATATATATATTGACTCCAATAAATTGTGTATCATTAATCCATCGGATTCAGATCGTTTGTTGTATTTCGTTATAATTATAATATCACCACGTTAAATCAAATAATTGGACCAAATTTCTTGAACCATATATTTACCTATATTTAATTACACGAACATAAAGTATACCTAAATATATAAAAATAATAATATTTGAATAAATAAATCTATTTACAAATTTAATTCAAAATATAATTTTGTAACATAACTCAAAAATAAAATAAAAGCGTAGGTTGATTGTATTTACCTGGTTATTACCTTTCTCCTTGCTTAGGGGAATACTTTAGAGGTTTCAAAGGTTTGAGAGTTAATCAGTTTAACTGGATAACCTTATAAGCTAAATAAAATATTACTTACCAGTTTTGTGATAGATGAGTTGATACGTCAATTACCAACGAATATTGTGAAGGTAGAATGAAGGTGGAAATCAATAAATAATGACACCGTATTCTGACCTAATGATTGACACTTTTGGACACTCACACAAACCACACAAAACTCAAAAAATATAAGTAAAACAATCGTAAAAAATTCATCAAAACAAACTCCTGTCTCGCATTAGTGCACGAGTAAATGACCAAGAGCACGACGCATGCACTGATTACCTATGGGCAAAAGCTCGAGAGAGGTATGTGCGCCCTTGTTATTTAGAGACATACAACTTAATGGACCTTGGACCGGTCCTTTGAGAGTTTGATATATTTAATTTTTTAGTAGGTTGTTGTTGGGTTAGACCTCTATTATTTAAATCATGTTATTTATGTGCGTATAGAAAGTACCGTTCTTTATTGTTTTTTGGTGGTGTACATCATTACAACTTATTTTTGATATTATAAATAATCGAATGGTACACATTATTCCAGTAGTTTTTATTAGTTGATAATCAAATAGTATTCAATTAATGCCGAATCTTCCGATTCCTTACTGTTAATATTCATCAAAAATAAATTACCAATAACACCAAAACAAGAAGTCTTGATCTAAATACAATAACGATTGTCGGCTTTTTATTTGGGATATTTATATGGAATTCTATAGACAAATTTTTCTTTGATCAAAAATCTATTTGTAAAATAAAAAATAAAAAAAGCAACAGAAACATTTATTAAATGATAACGAAAAGAAATGTACTTTTGCATGTATTCTGTTGATGCGATTTTGATCGATAACCTATTTATCGCATCCGTGACTAATATACCGCAGAATTCCGTTTAAATGTAATATTCCGTCATGGGGCAAATGTTTTCAAGCGAATTTTTATTGTCTGACAAAACAGTCCAACCATGACCGATGGTTCATCGGTTTAACGAAGTGGGCCGCAAAAGGAGTGGGTTGATGACGAAGAATTTTAAATAAACTTCCGGGCGCCGAGAGCCGACCATTAATTTGACGGGATTGGCTGAGACAGTTGGATTAGACACAAATTGATTGCGTGTCGTTATGAGCGCATCTTGTACGCATTTAACCTCAAATTTTTCTAGTACTAACACCGTCAGCGATGCCTCTACCCACGATCATTGCACTAAGTGACTTCCAATCAGAATGTTAAAAATCCTGAAAAAAATTTGCTGATTTAATGGTATTGTTTGTCCAGCAGAATTAGCCAACACAGTGATGATCATGACTCGGGAAATACAACATTTATTTATTTTTGTGGTTTGACATAAAATATAGGTAACAGTGTTATGAAAGTGTATGACATTTTACAACACATTCAACTATGAAATTTGAAAATGCTTTTTTCGGAAATTTTTAAAGAAATTCTTATTTCCTGTTTTTCTTATTATTTTTGATTTTTTGCATATTTCTACTTAATTATAAATGATAACGTAAACAACCCAATTTTTTTCAATTATTTATAAATATCATTTAAATTTTATTTTTCAGAAAATCCATAATTTATAAGGCAAATATCTCGAAAGTCGAAGTTAGACTTTGTTTAAAATATAAAGTAATTATATGTAAATATGTAATTGATAAAACTCTAATTAATATTTGTATTATATTTATTATAAATGCATTTTAAATTTATACTCAAAATACTAATGTACTTTGATAAATATCAAAAAATGTGCTTATTATCTAAAATGTATAGAGTAATACATTTTAATTAATTGACACGGAGTGCCTACCTACGCTCAGAAATTATTTAATTTAAAATAAGAAACGAAAATATTAAATTAAAAATAAAATATAAATACTTATTAATTACAATATGTTATATATATAATTAAAATAGGTTAAAATAAATAAATTTTTAAGCTAAATTATTGAGTTATTTTTTAGATTCTGAACGGAGTGGAGAATGTATTGATTTTACAATGATGTGTGTTTTTTTTTTTTTGTGTCTGTCGACACGATTTGGGGCAGTAAAAATGCTTCGATTGCCTTATGTAGCAACTTTTCTGATAGAAAAGTGAATCTATTTGGTACTTTGGGGGGTCAAAAGTAAAAAATTTCCAATATTTTTTAAATGCGACGGGAAAAACCATAAAAAAATTTGGGAAAAACGGGAGTTTTTACGCAAAACCAGTTTTCGACATAATCAAACTTTTTATTTTGCTATAACTCAAAAACTAATCGATGTAAATACTTGAAAATTTCACCAAATGTTTAGATTAGCGTTCTCTATACACCATTACATTTTCAAAGTATTTTGACTTTTATTAAGCTATTTATAGACAATTGAAATTTTTAATTTTTTTAAGTATTTTTTTTTTAAATAACGATAAAATTTTTTTGGCTGCCCAGAAAATCTTGAAAATTTAATACAAGGTTTCTTATAAGTTGTTCCTTAATTGATAAAAAAAAATCTAAAATCGTAAGTCACAATTTTTTTTTATAAGTGCTCAAAGTTCCAATTTATACGAAATATGTAAAAAACACGATAATTTGCAAGTTATTTTGTAGATAAAAATTCATAAAATTTTTTCTGTTCATACTTAAGGTTCAAAATTTTAACACTAGGTTATCTATAAGCTACTCTTCAAAAATCTTTAAAAAAATTTCTACCGGAATTAGAGGAAAAAATTTTATGACTGTTTGAAATTTAAATATTTACGAAATGGCATAAAATAGCGATTTATTCTCAAACGATTTTAAATATTTGTTATAATTCAAAAAGTATAAGTCACAGATTTTTGAAATTTCTACCAGCTGTTAAGATTGGTATTTCCTTTATGTCATATTTTTTTCAAAATATAATATTGATTTTTAAGCCACTTATAGACATTTAAAATATTCGATTTTTTTATATTTTTTTTTTATAATCGGTGATAAAAAAAATTTGGCTCGTACAAAATACTTGAAAATTTAATAGAAGATTCCACAGAAGTAGTTCTTAAAGTCATTCAAAAATTATTAAAATCCATAGGCACAATTTTTTTTTATAATCGTTTTAACAGCGAATATTGACATAAAATTACATGTAAAATATAATATAATGTAGAATGTTCTAGACTGACAAACTATATTGCTGTATGCAACTGCCAACCCATCCTAATTGAAAAATATATTTATCGTTTCAAAATAAAATATACTTTTTACAATGTTTATAAATAACAATGTATTATATCCTAGACAAACATATGAACTCCGTTCAGAATCGTTATTCGTATACAATGATATCTGTCATTGCATTCAAATTTAACAAATCCATTATAATAATGACCTATCCTATAAGCGAGGTTCACTCCACCTCTAACTGTACAGCAGAGCGAGGCCCATCCGGTTCTTTTTAATATTTCAAAACAGTTTTCCCAATAATTGCGGAAAAGTGACCGAAAATTGTAAAATAAACTGCAGAATATTTGAAACGAAAATTTCGATTTTAATTTTTCATTGTAATTCAAAAATTATTAGTCATAGCAGCTTTAAATTGTCACCAAATATTTAAATAGATATTTTCAATTGATAATGATATTTTAAACGGTGTTTGAACATAATGTTTATGTGCTATTTATAGACATTTGAAATTAAAGAACTTCTGTATTTTTTTTCGTAATACATCCATAAAAAAATATTGGCTAGTAGAAAATTTTTGAAATTTTAATAAAATTGTTTATAATACATAGTTCTTACTTATGTAAAAAAATGTAATAGAAATAATAGACTGTTAAAAATAATAAACAATAACAGTAATTTATAAAGGCAGGTATTATAAATTTTAATTCATAATTAGTAGTCAAAGCTGGGCATTATTCGAATGAAATTTTATCTAGATGATTATTTATTAGAATAATTTTTTTACAATCATTCGAATAATAATCTATTCGAATAATTTGAAAACATTATTATTTGAATAAAATATTAATCGAATAAATTTGATAACATTTTTATTCCAACAAAAAATTATTCAAATAATTGTAAAACAAATTATTCGAATAAAAATGTATTCTAATAATATTCAACTATGATTATTCGGCTAAAAAATTATACTACTAAATTTTAAACATAGATATTTGAATAATTTTCGTTTATTTTATTTTGGTAAAAATATGGTTGGTAATTAAAAATAGGCACATATTATAAACAATAGTTGGCATTATATTTTAAGTTACACGATTGTAAATTATTTTATTATTCAGAAAAATATAAAAACAATGTAAATTAAACAAATATCTATAATAAAATATATTAGATGAAAGTTAAGAATTAGATATGTATTTTAATAACTATTTAATAATATTTAAATAGTAACCCCGACTCCAAATAGTTGGGAGGAAGGCGAAGCAAAAGAAGAAGAAGAAGTAGAAGAAGAATAATATTTTTATTTTTTTATTTTTTTCTATATGAAAGAGAAAATGGCTTCAACATTTAAGGTCATTAGCCTTGTGTACATACTAAATTGTGTGAGTTACATTAATAATTTAAAAAAAAAAAAGACAGAAGTTACAGTAATGATCTTAAATTACGGATACGTGATCAAAGATTATCTGCAATGTTAATTTGTGTAAGAAAATTTAGGATTTTTATGGTGTTGTCTTCGTGTAGAGCTTCTTCTAAGTTGTTGGGTATTAATAGAGTATTTCGAATGTTTTGAAGGTCTGGATAGTCTAGGATGATGTGTTAGATGGTAAGGTCTTCTTGGCATTTGTTACATAAGGGTGGTGGATCTTTACTGATCAAAAATGAATGGGTCAGAAAAGAGTGCCCGATTCTCACTCTGGCTAGAGTAATTTCTTGACGTCTGTTTAAATTATGGAGATGGTGCCACTTCTGGGTGCAATTTTTAATTTTTTTTAATTTGTTAGAAGGTGGAACAGAATCCTAGTAACTTTGCCATGTCATATTTATTTTGTTTTTGATAATATTATAATATGAATAATATTTAATAATAAGGCCTACATCTACTTTATTAAATATTTATGTAGAGCTCTATATTTAAACTTCTGAATATGACATTCAAAATACGTACCTTAGTGCCTATATATAGTCTTCTTCTTCTTCTTCTACTTCGCCTTCCTCCCAACTATTTGGGGTCGGCCACCCTTGTCCTACACCTCCACTTTACTCGGTCAATCACATCTCCTCTGCACACACCGACAGCCCTCATGTCATTCTCCAAAGTCTCCAACCATCTCTTTTTTGGTCTTCCTTTCCTCTTTTCCCTTCAACGTCCATCTTCATAACCACTCTTACTGCATTCGTTTCCTCTCGCCTCATCACATGCCCAAACCATCTCAGCCTATTTTCTCTCATCTTGTCCACAATTGGCGCTACACCAACACTACCTCTCACGTATTCATTCCTTATTCTATCTTCTCTTGTCACTCCACTCAACCATCTAAGCATTCTCATTTCCGCGACACTCGTACTTTGTTCTATTCTCCTGTTAACCGCCCAACACTCTGAACCATACAGCATAGTTGGTCTCACTACACTTTTATAAAATTTACCTTTCAGCCTAATTGGAATTCTCTTATCGCATAACACGCCCGATGCTTCTCTCCATTTCATCCACCCGCACTTAATCCTATGTTTTACATCAATGTCAAAGCCCCCGTCCTTTTGAACAAAAGATCCTAAATATTTAAAGCTCTCAACTTCACCTATCACATCACCATCTATTGTCAGTTGTCTCCTCATTCCTTCAACTTCTTGGTCTCTTTGTCCAAAATCATACTCAAAATACTCAGTTTTATTTCTACTAATTCTCAATCCCTTTTCTTCGAGGGCTAACCTCCACTCATTTAACCTATTATTGACAACTTCTAGGTTTTCTCCTATCAGAACTATATCATCCGCAAACATCATACACCATGGTATCTCACCCTGTATCTCCTTTGAAACCTTATCCATTACCACTGAGAACAGGTAGGGGCTTAGAGCTGACCCCTGGTACACACCTACTCCTATACTGAAACTTTCTGATACTCCACACCGACTCTTGACACTAGTACTCGACCCTTCATACAAATCCTGGATCAAATTAACATACATTTTTGGGACATTTTTCCTCATTAATACCCACCTTAAAACTCCTCTTGGCACCCTGTCATACGCATTTTCTAAATCTATAAACACCATGCATAGTTTTTTATTCTTTTCTCTGTACTTCTCTACTAATTGCCTAACACAAAATAAGTATAAATATAAATAAATATAAATAAATATATATAGTGCCTATATATAGTATAATGCATAATATATAATTTAATATATTATATACGATAATAGCTACATGTCAATATTGTAGTGTGCCGTGCAATACATTTTTATTCGAATAATCATAGTTGAAAACTATTCGAATAGTTTATTATTCGATTAAATTTTTAGTCCTATAATTGTAAAAAAAATCATTCGAATAATGATCTGGATACATTTTTGCTCAATACTATTAATACCTAACCAATGAACAATATTTATTTATTTTATAAAATTGAGACACATTTTAATTAAACGCCTAAAACGAATATGTAACATGTAAAATGTTTTATACATGATAATTAATAAGCAGATTATCCGGATAAAATGTTTTAAATTTTATGGAAATTACAATATAAAATCAGTTTTTTTTAGAACATTATCTGTTTTTTAGGTAGTAGAATTATGATTATCTTTTATCTTTATCTAAATAGATTTTTAGTACACTATCTCTATCTTTATCAAGATAAAAATTATTTTCCTAAGCTCAACTTTAATTTTATATAAATGAACCAAATTCTAATTAATAACTATTATACAATGTAATAGGTATGTAATAAATAATAATTCCGGTTTTCGTTAAAATATAAAATAATACATGAACTTTTTTGTACAAAGATGAGACAAACCGGATATTAATCTCTCAAAGAAATAAATTCTCAACTCTTTGTCATGATAAACATTAAATCAAAAAATGACAACGTATAAAAAATGTCTAATAATCTGTAATTACATTTCAAGCACTCAAATATTTGGTTAAAGTCATTGAAATTAATTTTGACACATTAAAGCTAATTAAAAAATATATAATTTCGTATACCATTATAACAATATAACATTACTCCCACAGTACCGTACTAACCACCACCGTGGACACATGTGTGCTAATCGCCCTCTATTACCACCAATTTCGAAATGAATTACACATGAATTTCGCATTATCACATAACATACCTACGTTACTAACTTATCGTCACCACGATCAACACAATACATAGAATTTAAAACAGCATTTGTCCTCATAGGTATAAAATACCTAATTTATATAATTTAAAAAATAATAAAATGTATGTAACTAAAATAATAAAATTATAAATAAAATATCCCGTAAATAAACTAAAAAAGGTAAAACTTCGAACTCAACATGTCTCTACAAATTTCGCGTATTCAATACAACCTCGTCCGGTTCATCATTCGCCAGCATAACAGCCGCCAAACCGACATCCAATACTTCCAATTCAATTTCAAGAAAATTTTGAATGATTTCATATACCTCATAAAAAATATCATTATCTATATTTAATTCCCTTGCTTTATAGCAGGGATGGCAAACCTTGAACACTGCGTGTCAAAAATTACTTTTTTAGAACGTGCCATGAAAAAAATATTATATTTTTTTTTATTATAATTTGATTGTATAATTAATGTATTAGTATAAAAAGGTTAGTTTAGATGTATTGCTTTGTTAATTATTTATTTTGATGTAACTTTTGTATTAGAACACTAATTTGCTGAAACATTTTAAATTAAATAAATATCAATCATTTATACTCATGCCGTTTTTAGTTAATGCTGCAGTTGTACATATAATTTACAAAAAATAAATAAATAAATAATCGTATTGGCATACAGGTATTATTACATTATAATTATCCATTTAACTTTTTTGACTAAGCCAATTTATAAAATCTTCATAACTTTGAGTTCCATTCAAAGGTTTATTACATTTCATGTATATATTCATATATTCATTGATCAACTTAGTATAACATACATATCCATCTCTTATTTTGAATTCTAGAATAAAATAACATTGAAGTGATAAAAGACCGTTCTTTTTCCTACTTAGAAAAATAGAATTTACATAGAAAATAATTCGTCTTATATCTTCTTTTATCAAACTTTTCAAAGTCTTGTAGACTTTTTTCATAGTTTTTGAGTGAAATATTGAATAACCTTCATAAATCTTTTTATATTTTCCATTTTTACTCTAATAAAACATTTGAAATTATAAATACATTTTTGTGTATTTGTTAACCTAATATTTTTTAGTATTTTGATAATGTATTAATATTATGTTCGTATATGAGTAGTAAAATGTCAACTCTTTTCCAGTATTATCAGTAATAGCTTAAACGTATTAAAAATGTAAATAAAAAATACGAAAAGCGATAGAAACCATATGCAAATGCAGTGTGAATGACATTGCAATATATATTATATATATACTTTTTTTCGATTTATCTACGCCTAACTAATATAATGTAATCATTCACGTTGCTGATGCTCACAATTGGAATGATAACCGGCCGACAATAAATCCGTTAACATATTCATTCTAATGGCTTTTTTCATTAATTTGAATTTATTTGATACTCAATAAAACAATTAGAATTTTGTTGATAATATAACATGAAGACAAGACAGAAACGGGCAGAGTTAATAGAAGCTTCTAAATGAAAGGACGATGATATGATTATCATTTATCGAATTAACAGATCAAAACGCCATTGATTTAAGTCTATTTTATTTTATTTTTTTGTCATCACATGAAATCGAAAGCATAAGATGATTTTTTTACAGAGTTGGATGACAGTTCAAATTATTAAAATGCAATTTTTAAAATTGTATTTTAAATACGTTATGTATAGAACTTTTAAGGTTAATTAATGAATAAAGTTGATATCGTAGAATAAAGAGTAAAAAAGAATTCAAATAACCGGATGGACCTCGCTCTGCTATACAGTTGGGGGTGGATTGCACCTCGTTTATAGGATAGGTCATTATTACAATGGATTTGTTAAATTTGAATGCAATGATAGATATCATTGTATACGAATAACGATTCTGAACGGAGTTAATATGTTTGTTTAGGATATAATACATTGTTATTTATAAATATTGTAAAAAGTATATTTTATTTTGAAACGATAAATATATTTTTCAATTAGGATGGTTTGGCAGTTGCATACAGCGACATAATTTGTCAGTCTAAAATATTATACATTATATTATATTTTACATGTAATTTTATGTCAATATTCGCTGTTCAAACGCTTATAAAAAATAATTGTGCCTATGGATTTTAATAATTTTTGAATGACATTAAGAACTACTTCTGTGGAATCTTCGATTAAATTTTCAACTATTTTGTACGAGCCAAATTTTTTTTATCACCGATTATAAAAAAAAAATGTAAAAAAATCTAATATTTTAAATGCCTATAAGTGGCTTAAAAATCAATATAATATTTTGAAAAAAATATGACATAAAGGAAATACCAATCTTAACAGCTGGTAGAAATTTCAAAAATCTGCGACTTATACTTTTTGAATTATAACAAATATTTAAAATCGTTTGAGAATAAATCGCTATTTTATGCAATTTCGTAAATATTTAAATTTCAAACTGTCATCAAATTTTTTCCTCTAAGTCCAGTAGAAATTTTTTTAAAGATTTTTGTAGAGTAGCTTATAGATAACCTAGTGTGAAAAATTTAATCTAAAATTTAAGACTAATCAGATAATTAATAAAATACACATTCAACCATTATATGTATATAGTGTACTATATATTACATGCATAAACAGCTAAAAAAATGTAAATTATTATGTATTTATGTATTTTTATTGAATATAAACACTATACCAAATTAAGTATGAATAATCATGTTTTGAAAATATAATTAAAAAATATTTAATATTTCATAATGATTCTAATATATTTTCTTTATATCTTACTATTAAAATTATTTGACTACCGCTTAAAAAATAAGTTTAATTAAAACATATTTTTATAAACTATCAAAAAAAAAATGAATTACGCTTTATGTTCACTCCATGAGGGTATGGACAAAAAGACTTAGATTGAAAAATGTTTATGGCTAAACTGCACTGGGGTTCAAAAAAATTATTTCAATAAAAATATTATGCATTTGAAGAGGTTAAACGTTTATAAAAACTTTAATTTCCCACGTATAAAAATATAATATAAAATACACAAAAAAAAACATTTTTCAAAGTAAATTAAATAATTTTTTACGATTATGTATTAATTATGTATTAACTCAAATATAAATATAACTACACAACAATAATTTAGTTATAGTTTTGAAAGACAATCACGATATGCTTAACACCATTTAACATCTTTATTTACATGTTTTTCTTTGCAAAATTTAAAATTTTATTACACATTTAAGTCACAGTATTAATCACTTTTAATAATTTTTTGATTGTTTAAATTTATACTGAAATGTAAAAATGTGTATTAGTTGTAATTTACGTAGACCTACATAGTACGAGGTATAAAATATAACTCAACTTTTACTGATACATATTTAAAGTTAGGTTAGATTCTTTTGTCGATTTTCGACGACAATAATTAACTATATTATTTAAGTGGCTTTCACAAACTAATATAGTTATTAGATATGGTTATTAAATATACCGTAGCGTTCGTGAACATAAGATTCTTAAGATTTTTGACGTTTATTATGGTGGGATTTTTTAAAGATATGTATATTGAAGTGTAATATTTTTCATGTGTCTACAAGACTTGTATACAAATTATTTTCAAGTACGTTCAACATCACGGTTATAACTAATAACCATTTTTATGTACATATTCGTAAACGTTCATAGTGAAAACTCGCCTTCAGTTTTTTTTTAAATGAATGCAGTTCGACTACTACTTACTTTTTACCCGATTACAGTTTGAACATAAATATTTTTTAACCCAAGTTCAATACAACTATTGTTTTTAGGTAATAAGCAGACTTGGGTAGTATTCCGAATACAATATTCAGAATACTGTATTCAGAATACTTTTTAAGTATTTCAAATACTTTTTAAATACTTTTTTTGAAAGTATTCAATAAAATATATTGAATACTTATAACGAGTATTCTGAATACATTATTTCGAATACCTTTTAAACATTAAATCATCTCTTTTTTTAAACGATTTTATTACTTCTTTGTCATATATATTTGTAGATATAAGCTCTTATCAGATTTTTATTAGTGTTGTAAATCATAATCTATAACAATTATATAGCATAAAAATGCAATAAAGTAACATATATTTAGTCTACAATTTCAAATATTTCTCATGATATCTATAATTTTTATAGTATGGAAAACTAGAAGTATTTTAAAAATATTCGGAATACTTTTGAAAAATTTTAAATAATGTATTCGGAATACAATTTGCATAAAGTATTTGAATACATATTCGGAATACTATTGTTTGTAAGTATTCGAGTATTTATTCTAAATACTTTTAAAAAGTATTTTACCCAAGTCTGGTAATAAGTATAATTCGACCATCCTTTTCATGAGTATTGCCGTGTTGGAGTTAAAAAATAACACTTAACAAAAAAAAATAATAAAAAAAATTGTAAATAACATTGAAATTTGATATTTCCTAATAGTATTTGATAATTTATGTATTTTATCATTTTTTTTAAAGAATTTTAACGCTTAAAATATAAACTTATAATATAAAAAAAAAACTATTCGTTTAATATTGTTGTTAATTTTACATCACTCAATATAAAAAACGGTTATTAATCATAAGTACATCATTAACAATATTTAAAACATTATACTTTGTAGTTGTTCATATAGTTGTAAAATTATGTACGTTATCGTAGTACCTAATACACCTAATTGATAGTGGTTGGAAAGAAATTGAATTACTCAAAGTTATAAATATTTTAACGTTTGCTGATTAAAATTAAGTAACACTAATCAGATATTGAATTTTATGTCAACTTAACTTTATTTCTCTGGTAATTTCTGAAAGTAATTAACAATTATTTATATTTCGATATAATAATGAATACTGTGAATTCTTAACAAAATTCATGATAATTTGTATTGTTTATTATATTAATATTATACATACTACTATATTATATACTATTATTGTTTTGTTAATAACTATAATAAAAAAAAAAGTTAATGCGGAATTGAAATTTTAAATATCATTGAACAAATAAGTTTTTTCAAAATTATATTTAAGCCATAATAAGAATAAAAATAAATACTTGGTAAAACGATTGTTATGTAAATTAAAAGATTAAATTAATGTTTTGAATTATTAAGTCACATTACTTTCACTTTCATTGTGTGGTTAGTGGTCTTAAGCGCTATAAAAGTAAAAATAATTTACTACACAAATTGTGTAAGAAAATATTACTTTCCGGTATGAAAAAATAACGAAAGAGAATAAAGCAGCGGGTAGGGTTAATTTAGTTACTTAAATTCATTATAACCAGTGAGTACTTTCAAACAAAAAAGAACTCTAGAAATCTATAAACGTTTAGAGAGAAATAATTTGAGAAATTTGAGAAATAACTGAGAATATGATAAGCCATTTACTCTGGGTACAACAATCTAAGTCACTCTATCACTAATCTAATCACTAGGTTCGTTACTGTCATTGGCATCGAAAAACAGAAAATGGATGGTTATTAGTGAAAAATGATTTTTTGTCCCAAACATAGAAAAACAAATTTTACTATTATCACACTTGAAGTGGTAGTTTTTTAAATGTATAACAGCAAATAAATCAGTAACAAAAAAAAAAAAAAGAACCGGATGGGCCTCGCTCTGCTGTACAGTTGGGGTGGAGTGCTCCTCGTTTATAGGATAGGTCATTATTGCAATGGATTTGTTAAATTTGAATGCAATGATAGATATCATTGTATACGAATAACGATTCTGAACGGAGTTCATATGTTTGTCTAGGATATAATACATTGTTATTTATAAATATTGTAAAAAGTATATTTTATTTTGAAACAATAAATATATTTTTCAATTAGGATGGGTTGGCAGTTGCATACAGCGACATAGTTTGAAATTTAAAAAATCTCCGACTTATACATTTTGAATTATAACAAATATTTAAAATCGTTTGAGAATAAATCGCTGTTTTATGCAATTTCGTAAATATTTAAATTTTAAACAGTCATAACATTTTTTTCTCTAAGTCCGGAAGAAATTTTTTTAAAAAATTTTGAAGAGTAGTTTATAGATAACCTAGTGTTAAAATTTTGAACCTTAAGTATGAACAGAAAAAATTCTATGAATTTTTATCTACAAAATAACTTGCAAATTATCGTGATTTTTACACATTTTATACAAATTTGAGCTTTAAGGGGTTATAAAAAAAATTTGAGTAAACTGATCACCGATATTTTTTAGTTACGATAAGTGTAACTTATTATAAACCTTGTATTAAATTTTCAAGAGTTTTCGGTCCGCCAATTAAATTTTATAGATGTTTAAAAACAAAAATTTTACAAAAATCGAAAATTTAAATTGTCTATAAATAAGTCAAAATATGTCAAAATACTTTGAAATCTCAACCATGTATAGAGAACGTCAATATAAAGATTTGGTGAAAATTTCAAGTTGTTGCGGTTTTTCATTTTTGAGTAAGAGCATTTTAAAAAAAAATTAATATCTTTGTCAGTCTAGAATATAATACATTATATTATATTTTACATGTAATTTTATGTCAATATTCGCTGTTAAAACGATTATAAAAAAAAATTGTGCCTATGGATTTTAATAATTTTTGAATGACTTTAAGAACTACTTCTGTGGAATCTTCTATTAAATTTTCAAGTATTTTGTACGAGCCAAATTTTTTTTATCACCGATTATAAAAAAAAAATATAAAAAAATCGAATATTTTAAATGTCTATAAGTCGCTTAAAAATCAATATTATATTTTGAAAAAAATATGACATAAAGGAAATACCAATCTTAACAGCTGGTAGACATTTCAAAAATCTGTGACTTATACTTTTTGAATTATAACAAATATTTAAAATCGTTTGAGAATAAATCGCTATTTTATGCAATTTCGTAAATATTTAAATTTCAAACAGTCATAAAATTTTTTCCTCTAATTCCGGTAGAAATTTTTTTAAAGATTTTTGAAGAGTAGCTTATACATAACCTCGTGTTAAAATTTTGAACCTTAAGTATGAACAGAAAAAATTTTATGAATTTTTAACTACAAAAAAACTTGCAAATTATCGTGATTTTTACATATTTCGTATAAATTGTAACTTTGAGCACTTATAAAAAAAAATTGTGACTTACGATTTTAGATTTTTTTTTATCAGTTAAGGAACAACTTATAAGAAACCTTGTATTAAATTTTCAAGATTTTCTAGGCAGCCAAAAAAATTTTATCGTTATTTAAAAAAAAAATACTTAAAAATATTGAAAATTTCAATTGTCTATAAATAGCTTAATAAAAGTCAAAATACTTTGAAAATGTAATGGTGTATAGAGAACGCTAATCTAAACATTTGGTGAAATTTTCAAGTATTTACATCGATTAGTTTTTGAGTTATAGCAAAATAAAAAGTTTGATTATGTCGAAAACTGGTTTTGCGTAAAAACTCCCGTTTTTCCCAAATTTTTTTATGGTTTTTCCCGTCGCATTTAAAAAATATTGGAAATTTTTTACTTTTGACCCCCCAAAGTACCAAATAGATTCACTTTTCTATCAGAAAAGTTGCTACATAAGGCAATCGAAGCATTTTTACTGCCCCAAATCGTGTCGACAGACACAAAAAAAAAAAAAGAACCGGATGGGCCTCGCTCTGCTGTACAGTTAGGGGTGGAGTGCACCTCGCTTATAGGATAGGTCATTATTATAATGGATTTGTTAAATTTGAATGCAATGATAGATATCATTGTATACGAATAACGATTCTGAACGGAGTTCATATGTTAGTCTAGAATATAATACAATGTTATTTATAAATATTATATAAGTATATTTTATTTTTAAACGAAAAATTTAGAAAAACCGAAAATTTAAATTGTCTATAAATAAGTCAAAATATGTCAAAATACTTTGAAATTTTAACCATGTATAGAAAACGTCAATATAAATATTTAATGATAATTTCAAGTTGTTGCGGTTTTTCGTTTTTGAGTTAGGGCATTTTAAAAAAACCGATATCATTTGTCAGTCTAGAACATTCTACATTATATTATATTTTACATGTAATTTTATGTCAATATTCGATGTTCAAACGCTTATAAAAAAAAATTGTGCCTATGGATTTTAATAGTTTTTGAATGACATTAAGAACTACTTCTGTGGAATCTTCGATTAAATTTTCAAGTATTTTGTAGAAGCCAAATTTTTTTTATCACCGATTATAAAAATAAAATGTAAAAAAATCGAATATTTTAAATGACTATAAGTGGCTTAAAAATCAATATAATATTTTGAAAAAAATATTGCATAAAAGAAATACCAATCTTAACAGCTGGTAGAAATTTCAAAAATCTGCGACTTATACTTTTTGAATTATAACAAATATTTAAAATCGTCTGAGAATAAATCGCTATTTTATGCAATTTCGTAAATATTTAAATTTCAAACAGTCGTACAATTTTTTCCTCTTAGTCTGGTAGAAATTTTTTTAAAGATTTTTGAAGAGTAGCTCATAGATAACCTAGTGTTAAAATTTTGAACCTTAAGTATGAACAAAAAAAATTTTATGAATTTTTATCTACAAAATAACATGCAAATTATCGTGATTTTTACACATTTTATACAAATTTAAGAATTAAGGGCTTATAAAAAAAAATTGAGTTAACCGATCACCGAAATTTTTTAGTTACGATAAGTTTAACTTATTATAAACCTAGTATAAAATTTTCAAGAGTTTTCGCTCAATCAATTAAATTTTATAGATGTTTAAAAACAAAAATTTAACAAAAATCGAAAATATAAATTGTCTATAAATAAGTCAAAATATGTCAAAATACTTTGAAATCTTAACCATGTATAGAGAACGTCAATATAAAGATTTGGTGAAAATTTCAAGTTGTTGCGATATTTCATTTTTGAGTTAGAGCATTTTAAAAAAAAACCGATATCTTTGTCAGTCTAGAATATTATACAGTATATTATATTTTACATGTAATTTTTTGTCAATATTCGCTGTTCAAACGCTTATAAAAAAAAATTGTGCCTATGGATTTTAATAATTTTTGAATGACTTTAAGAACTACTTCTGTGGAATCTTCTATTAAATTTTCAAGTATTTTGTACGAGCCAAATTTTTTTTATCACCGATTATAAAAAAAAAATGTAAAAAAATCGAATATTTTAAATGCCTATAAGTGGCTTAAAAATCAATATAATATTTTGAAAAAAATATGACATAAAGGAAATACCAATCTTAACAGCTGGTAGAAATTTCAAAAATCTGCGACTTATACTTTTTGAATTATAAAAAATATTTAAAATCGTTTGAGAATAAATCGCTATTTTATGCAATTTCGTAAATATTTAAATTTCAAACAGTCATAAAATTTTTTCCTCTAATTCCGGTAGAAATTTTTTTAAAGATTTTTGAAGAGTAGCTTATACATAACCTCGTGTTAAAATTTTGAACCTTAAGTATGAACAGAAAAAATTTTATGAATTTTTAACTACAAAAAAACTTGCAAATTATCGTGATTTTTACATATTTCGTATAAATTGTAACTTTGAGCACTTATAAAAAAAAATTGTGACTTACGATTTTAGATTTTTTTTTATCAGTTAAGGAACAACTTATAAGAAACCTTGTATTAAATTTTCAAGATTTTCTAGGCAGCCAAAAAAATTTTATCGTTATTTAAAAAAAAAATACTTAAAAATATTGAAAATTTCAATTGTCTATAAATAGCTTAATAAAAGTCAAAATACTTTGAAAATTTAA
Organism: Sipha maydis; assembly: GCA_034509805.1. Taxonomy (NCBI): domain Eukaryota; kingdom Metazoa; phylum Arthropoda; class Insecta; order Hemiptera; family Aphididae; genus Sipha; species Sipha maydis. The sequence continues at coordinate 34,993 of JASXSY010001771.1, read as the reverse complement.
TGGTGTATAGAGAACGCTAATCTAAACATTTGGTGAAAATTTCAAGTATTTACATCGATTAGTTTTTGAGTTATAGCAAAATAAAAAATTTGATTATGTCAAAAACTGGTTTTGCGTAAAAACTCCCGTTTTTCCCAAATTTTTTTATGGTTTTTCCCGTCGCATTTAAAAAATATTGGAAATTTTTAACTTTTGACCCCCCAAAGTACCAAATAGATTCACTTTCCTTTCAGAAAAATTGCTACATAAGGCAATCGAAGCATTTTTACTGCCCCAAAACGTGTCGACAGACACAAAAAAAAAAAAAAAAAAAAAAAAACCAATACATTCTTCACTCCGTTCAGAATCTAATATACTGTATAATATTCTAGACTGACAAAGATATTAATTTTTTTTTAAAATGCTCTTACTCAAAAATGAAAAACCGCAACAACTTGAAATTTTCACCAAATCTTTATATTGACGTTCTCTATACATGGTTAAGATTTCAAAGTATTTTGACATATTTTGACTTATTTATAGACAATTTAAATTTTCGATTTTTGTTAAATTTTTGTTTTTAAACATCTATAAAATTTAATTGGTTGAGCGAAAACTCTTGAAAATTTTATACTAGGTTTATAATAAGTTAAACTTATCGTAACTAAAAAATATCGGTGATCGGTTAACTCAATTTTTTTTTATAAGCCCTTAATGCTCAAATTTGTATAAAATGTGTAAAAATCACGATAATTTGCAAGTTATTTTGTAGATAAAAATTCATAAAATTTTTTTTGTTCATACTTAAGGTTCAAAATTATCTATGAGCTACTCTTCAAAAATCTTTAAAAAAATTTCTACCGAACTAAGACGAAAAAATTGTATGACTGTTTGAAATATAAATATTTACGAAACTGCATAAAATAGCGATTTATTCTCAGATGATTTTAAATATTTGTTATAATTCAAAAAGTATAAGTCGCAGATTTTTGAAATTTCTACCAGCTGTTAAGATTGGTATTTCCTTTATGTCATATTTTTTTCAAAATATTATATTGATTTTTAAGCCACTTATAGGCATTTAAATTATTAGATTTTTTTACATTTTTTTTTTATAATCGGTGATAAAAAAAATTTGGCTCGTACAAAATAGTTGAAAATTTAATCGAAGATTCCACAGAAGTAGTTCTTAATGTCATTCAAAAATTATTAAAATCCATAGGCACAATTATTTTTTATAAGCGTTTGAACAGCGAATATTGACATAAAATTACATGTAAAATATAATATAATGTATAATATTTTAGACTGACAAATTATGTCGCTGTATGCAACTGCCAAACCATCCTAATTGAAAAATATATTTATCGTTTCAAAATAAAATATACTTTTTACAATATTTATAAATAACAATGTATTATATCCTAAACAAACATATTAACTCCGTTCAGAATCGTTATTCGTATACAATGATATCTATCATTGCATTCAAATTTAACAAATCCATTGTAATAATGACCTATCCTATAAGCGAGGTGCACTCCACCCCTAACTGTACAGCAGAGCGAGGCCCATCCGGTTCTTTTTTGAGTTTTGCTTATATGAGAGCATATAAATATGGTAAATTAACTAAACATTCATCTTTATCAAATTGTATACCAAAAGAAAACGTGCAAAAAGTATATCCTACATACATTGTATTACAATGTATGTACAGTACATTTCACTAAACAATATAGTCAGATGGTTATTATCCATCAGAGATCAGTATTAATCTCCAGATGATAAAATTACATCGAAACCAAACTCTCGAGTTTCACTCAACGAGTGAAAATTTTACGTTCTTAGAGCAATAAGTTTGTAATATTTTTATATTTTATGCATTATAGAAATAATTATTAATGATACATACAAGATAATGTTGATAATACGTTTTTAACGCGTACTTTTGTAACGTTACTGTAATCCGAAGTATGATCAATCAGAGAATATATGAATCGATGGTTGCAGAAACGTCAATAGTCAATTCTTGAAAAACTTTTGGATAGTTGTTAAAAACTGTATGATCTAAATAATTTTGTCAAAAAAATTAATTTCAAAATGAATACTTATAAAAACACATCATGCACTAAATACAAATTTACAAATTTTACACTTAGTGTATAGAAACAAATAACTAGTATAATTTCTTACTAATATTTCAATTTCATAAAATAAGTAACTCGTGACGTTTCTGTAATCATTGATTCATATATAATAAATATATGGTAATCATAAATCAATTATATGTTCATGTAATTTATACGCGTATGTTAAGTAATAGCAATATATTTACATATTGTTCGTTCGTATCTGTATTCTGAGTACAGTACTCTTTTCGGTTATACTTATAATTACTAGTCATTGCTGGTATGTATGTATACACATATTGTCAACTAAAATTTAGATAATCATCAAATCACTTTAGGTTATCATTACTTCTGCCAAATATAAAAAGTAAATCTTCCTACCCCGAATGGTACTATGTATCGTATCGTAAAATTATACAAAATCATACAGACACCGACATATTTTATAAATATAAACGATATACTTGAACGTGGAAATCGTTGACAATGCCACAAAAGTTCTTTATAATAAAAAGCTAAAATAAACAAATGTAGACTGTTGGTAAACTGAACCTTAGATTTTCCAACTAAATCCACAAGATATAGATAATCGGCGGCTTTCCTCGAGTGATTCCATAGGCCAGATCTGCCCTCACAGCACATAAATTATGTCTGAAGTCACGTTAACACATTTAAAGTCAAATAAAATACACTCAGATCCTATAGTCTAATAGTTGTGTACACACTATTTTTAAAATTGTTATCATAAAATAACATAACACGTTGATATTTCACATAATAGCGTCTGATGCTAATTTTAGTGTTTTCACGAGTATTTGAAAGTTAGAACCTATTCATGCTCTTCACCGAATAAATATCATATCATATTGTTGAAAATCTTGTATTTACGTTTTACTGTGCTATGCGTTTATTATTATGTATAGCATTGTACTGGTTTCGAATAATTTCAAAAAGGCAATTCATGAAATTATGTTAATATTAATTACAAACGAATCAATAAATGGAATTACACGTCTAGCTTAATATGATTTCTAAACAATGTGTGAGTGTGTAATTCATAACATAAATTATTTGGTGGTACGATATTTTGTCAAACTAATACACGCACGAGTATGATAGTTCAGTCCATGGAATGCAGTCGACAATATGGTAGTTTTCAGCTAGTCATTTTTGTTGATCGATAAATTTTACAATAACTCTATGTTGCTTACCTGGAATTAATTTGTTTTGTAGCTTCTGGAGAGACTTATGCGTCTTTTACACAGTTATACTATATTACTAATCTTGGAGCGATAGTTCAATTAATAGAGGATTTTTTGGTCATATGAAAATTTATTCCTGTAATAATTTAACCGTTTTCTATAGTACTTAGACAAGCTTAGGATATTAAAATTACGAATTATTGACAGAAAATATACAATTATTTCTGTTTATTTACATATTTTATTTTTCATTATTGTAGATAGTTGATATAATAACCTCTTGTATGTAATTTAAAATAAACAAATTAATTATAAGTTTATAATATATTTATTTAAAGATTACTCTATACTCAATAATTATTTAATTTTACCATTGAATTAATTAATTCGTTCAAGAATAACATGACTAACTCTGTGTTTTTATATTTAATATTATTAAATGTCGTAATCATAATAATGTTAATAATTCCGTCAATATAGCTTTAAATATTTATACTCATTTTCTAAATAACTCATTAAAAAAGACAACAAATAATAGATGAATCAATAAATAAAATAAAAAACTATACTTTTATATTGCAGCCACCGATTGCGATCTTTTTCCATGTAAATTCCACCGGTACATTTATTTTACCTGGAAAAAAAATGTAAATTCCACCGGTACATTTATTTTCCTAAAATTTATACATACCTACATAATTTATGTATAGATTTATTATTTATACATATTATACCTAATTTTATATAATAATCAAATAATCTTCACGAGACTTTAAAATTATTTGTTTATAAAACTTAAAATTATTTAAAAAAATCAAAAGTGTACCACGTTCATTAATTATTTCGGTTAACGTATTCATCTTGAACGGCCGAACTAAAATGTTCCTTTTAAAACACTATCAAACGCGATCATTACACGATATGACTATAATTAACTATATACTTATATATAGTCACACGTCGATATAGCGTTTAGATAAGAAAATCGACAATTGATGTGTAGCTATATAGTTTAAATCTGTGGATCATACCATCGGCGGAGTTAACAGTGTTTTCTGGTCAAAAATACCTACCGGAGGAATTTACATTTTCGGCTTGGGTTTAGATTTATTTCAGGTAAAAAAAAAAACGTACCGGTGGAATCTACATTTTTTTTTCAGGAAAAATAAATGTACCGGTGGAATTTACATGTTTTAAATTCAACCCAAAAATCGACTACCTATATATCGGTGGAATTTACAATCGCCCCAGCCATTTGATATCTCAAGTTTTTGTTGATAATATAGTGATTACGAAAAAAATTTTTTGTACTAAAAGGCTTAATAAACATGTAAATCATTTTTATGATTTTAGCCAAAACTAAAAAAAAAAAAATAGCACCGAATGATTTGAATACAAATTTATCAAATATGGAATTTGATTTCTTAATTAACTTTAATGTAAATAAACATTTTGAAATTATTAAACCTAAAACTATATCAACTATAATAACTTAACTAAAAATAAATATTAACTACTAAGATCATAAATACTTATGAGAAAAAGAATAAAAAGAGAATTTACTTATAATATAATACTTTAATACTATTTTAAGTTTTTAATGAGTATTATACACGAAAAAGGTAGAAATAAAGTAAAAGAGTTTGAAAAAATGAATTAACTTTTTTTAGAATTAAAAAAAAAATAAAGGTGACTTTATTTTTAAAGCTTATATTTCTACAAATATATTTGATATACATAAGATAATTTACAGTAATAGTTTATGGTCATTTATAATCAATAATTAAAAGGTACCCTTTGTCTTAAAAATGAATGAGAACTTATTCTGTGCTCCTGCATAATATTTTAAATAAGGTGGCATTCGTGTACTTACAATAAAACTAACATTATATTTACGTAACATGCACAGTCAAAAGAATTAAATTAACTAGCCATTTATACTTTTAGGGCATATGGTCGGATATTATGTGTATGTTGTCCCAGGAAAGTACGAAGAAAATATCGAAGACCACTGCGTTACAGATCAAGTCAAGTGAGTATTGTACATTTTTATTTCGCTATAGGCAATAGATGAGTATGTAGGTACTCAAAATTCTTTAACAAAAATAAGGTTCATTTTTTATACATAATAATTAAATGTTTAGCAATATTGACCGTGATTGTCCTGGACAATAATCTTGCATCTAATTAATGTTTTTTAAATGTGATTTTCGTACATAATTATCTTATTATATACATCAAAGAGACGCATTATTGCTTTATGTTTATAACTCAGTTAACTTAAACTATAAAACTGACAACGGTGTTTTAGAAATTTCCCTTAAAATCAGAAATACGAGTTCAAAAGTTATAAATTTAAATACGAACATAATTTGTTCAAAAATAATTATGATCAATAACATAAGTAAATTAATATAACTTCGTTCATATTTATTATTTAAACAAATTTAACTAATATCATGATTTATTATTATATGATACATTTTAATTACTAATTTTTAATTATTTCAATACATATATGTATTTATGTATTTGTCATAGCATTGAATGAAAAATGTTTAAAATACTTTACATTTTTAATATTTTTCATTCAATCCTATTACATTCAAACACATGATCCGATATCGTTATGCGACCGGTTACAATAATGATGATGATTTATAAGTTATAGGTAGTATGCATGCACTCAAAGAAATCATCTACTTATGTTTATACACGTAAAGAATATAGATATTTTTATACGTATGATTAAATTACAGTATATTGATATTACAATGATCAGTCTCCATTACATCCTCAATGGTTGAAGTTATACTAACCGTATATCTCTAAATCCTAAGCAAGAATGAAAACTCTTATTTTTTTTTTTTTTTACTTGAATGCCTTTAACAAAATACACAGTATACATATTAACATTTAATATATTATTCCTCGTCTTAAATCAACTAGATATTAGCGAATAGAATCTACTACAATAATTGTACAGCGAAATCTATTTTTACATTATTTCATATTAAAGTTCATAGTGAGTAAGTTCACTCGCAAAATTCTTGAATGACTATCGATTTTGTTATTTTGAGTAATATTAAACTCACCATATTATACCAATCTAACTTGACCAAACATTCGACCAATTAATATTAATTCTGCGTATACTTTGATTTAATGTTAATTATGATGTTTATATGAATAAATTATAAATATAAAAAAAAAAAACATTTTATACGAAATTCGAACATATTATTAATCCCTTATAATATAATTGCAGCTTTTGTGCAAAATATTCTTTAAATAGTTCTATGAACCCAACAAGTAAATAACAATAATAAGCCTTGATCTTTAACATTCATATTTTCAATATGCTTTGTATTAACGATTAGTGATGGGCACTATCGAATAGTTTATACTATCAAATAGTATTCGATGATTTGAATAAACTATCGAATATATATTCGAATGTTTTTAACATAACCGATTCTTCTTCTTCTTATTCTTTTTCTTCTTCTTCTGCCTCACCTTCCTCCCAACTATTTAGGACCAGCCACCCTTGTCCTACACCTCCACTTCACTCGATCAATCACATATCCTATGCACACACCGACAGCCCTCATGTCATTCTCCATAGTCTCCAACCATCTTTTTTTTGGTCTTCCTCTTCCTCTTTTCCCTTCAACGTCCATCTTCATAACCACTTTTACTGCATTCGTTCCCTCTCGCCTCATCACATGCCCAAACCATCTCAGCCTATTTTCTCTCATCTTGTCCACAATTGGCGCTACTCCAACACTACCTTTCACGTATTCGTTCCTTATTCTATCTTCCTTCTTTTATTTCTACTAATTCTCAATCCCTTTTCTTCGAGGGCTAACCTCCACTCATTTACCTTATTATTGACAACTTCCAGGATCATTCATCAGCAAACATCATACACCATGGTATCTCACCCTGTATCTCCTTTGAAACCTCATCCATTACCTCATCCATTATTCATGTTAACATAACCGATTAGTAGTTTTTAATAAAAACTATCGAATAGTCTGAAAAACTATCGAATGGTTCGGTGGACTATTACTAGCCTAAGTGATTCTCGTTTGCGTGAAACGGTTTTTATCATGTTGTACGTTTGTATTGTTTGTAATACAAAGATGACAACATGAATCATGAAGCACCTTCATAAGTTATTTGAATTTACCTTTATCGGCAAACGGGTCGCTGCTCTATTGTATTTTTAGACTTTAGATTGTCGGCGGCATCGTATTCTTATTTAATAAGATAATATAATATTATTATTACAGTATTGTTATTACTAAGGATGGGTAGTTCGTGAGTGAGTTGACTCGTAGAGTTGACTCTTTTAAGTGAACTGCACGAGTTGACTCAGTGTTTCAAGATTCGGCAACTCAATGACTCAATGTGGTAACTCGGTTTGCTTTAGTTCAGTGACTCCATAACTCAGTGATACCACACTGATTCACTACAACTCATGAATTTGTGTTACCACTTATCAATTCATGAATTATGGGTAATACTACGAATTTAGATTTACTGATTCATCTAACTCTAGTCATAAGTATAAGGTCTATGATGATAGTACATAATAATATTATTCTAATACGTAATCATATATGTAACGTAAAGTATATTAGTAATGCGTATGATTCGTAGTGGTAGCCGTGATATTGTCATACGAGAGTTGTTTAATTTAATAAACTGATAACTGGGAGTTAATGGGAGTCAATGAAAATTGGGAGTTGACTCACTAAGTTGACTTCCCGAATCAACTCATTTGAGTGTACTGAGTAAAGTGAACTGACTCATGTTATTGAGTTGAAAATCGCATCTTTAGTTATTAATTAGGTATCTTATCATAAGTCTAAAAAAAGACGCAAAAGCCAAAAATAAATTTATACGACAATATACCGGTGAAACCTGAAAAGATATTTTTTTTTCGATTAAATATTCAATAAACTATTCGAATAAAAACTATTCGATAAACTATTCGAATGAAAACTGATAAACTATTCGAAAAACTATACGAATAGTTATTCGATAAACTATTGAATAGTAAACTATCGAATAGTTAGTCGATAAACTATTCGAATAGTTATGAAATGACTATCGAATAGTTCGAATAGTGAACAACTATCGAATAGTTCGATAGTGACTAGTCGATAGTGCCCATCACTATTAACGATGACGAAATTAGTAGAATGCTTAACTAAAACATCTTCAAACCTCCTAAATTTAGCCGTTCTGATACGTTTTATTTTATTTTCTAATAATGTAATCGATAATTATTATGAAATATTTGATAATGCTGACGTAGAAAATAATACTCTAAATAAATTTGAATTAAAAGAGTATCACGATTATGAAAAATAACGAAAAAATTATTTTCACACACTCCGGTTTGCATAGGAAACCTATAAAGAGAGTATAGGGGAATTCGGACTTTAATCGTATCGTCCTCTCCCTCTTTCCCTTTCCATATGATTCAAATTATTTGCGCGTGTCACGGTTGATCGCGTTTGTGACGATATACCTCAAATATCTCTATCTACGTTATTTACCTGAACCATTTCAAAAGTTCGGTACATTGGCCGTGTTTTACAGATTGTTTACAGATTGGCCGATCGTAGAAACTATACCAACACATCGTCTGCCACCTACTCTCTTTGATCTACCAATCACCATTTACGTGACTTCGTGTACGATGACAAAATTACGTTACTTGAGCACACGAACACCGAACCAATAATCGTGTTTCCTAATAAAATACTTCATCAATTTATCGCTACGGACAACCGGTGACCAACGTAATGTAATACGCTTACGTCTATCATGCTAATCAGCTACTCGATATCCGTAGTAGTAACTGCGAATTATGTTTAGTCAAATCTGAAGTTAAGGCGTTTCGGTCTTCGATCTAAGATCCTATTATATGTAGACCCTATTACCCGTATTAATACGGGTAATAGGGTCTACAGGTCATTGATAAAATTACGTTTCACCATATTTGCATCCCATTATTATAATAATTCATAAATTATCTCTATGCACTCGATTTTTCCTTATTCTCTCGTATTTTGTTAAACTGTGACTTGACTCGAATAATTCGTAAATAATATACATAGAATTTATGTCAATCATATTCATATATTGTACTACTGTCTGCTTCAAAAAAATTCCTAATTTTATTGTATTTTCAATAATATATATTTTATGTTGGTAATATTTAATCAAATAAAAAAGTTACCAAAAAAATATATATTAAATATTACTCAAAATAGAAAAACGTAATTTATTTACTGCCATGAATTATTTATTTCAAATAATATTTTGTACAATAATTACTGTCCCAAAAATATATATTAATTTTAAAGTTACAAAAATATTAGTTACATAATGAATATAGATGGTTTTTTACATTTTCACCCTAGGGTAAAATTTAGGTGCAGCGTTTAATAACGTTTAGTAATAACTTGTAACATCTGCTGATCATGTACACAGCTGATCTTCTAAATATGTCACTATCTATTTAATGACTAATAATAATACATAATACGATAAATAAATAAAATAATATGTTTACTTAAAAATATATGCTTAATATATAATAAAAATGTAACATTAAATAGTTGTATAGGATTATTTTCTATTTTAAAAATCAAATGCTTTAGAATATTATATTAATACTTTATTAGTTAGAAATACAAAATGTATGTAATTTCATAAAGATCATTAACACTGCTATACATTTATACTGCAATTAAACAATTAATATTTACCTTGATACATCATTACTACATTTTAAACTCTACTAAATTAAAGTGAACATATTTTTCATATGTATAATGTGATATAAGTTTAAAATAATAAATAAAAGTAATTAATATTATTAACTATGGTGAATACTAATCAAAAATAACAAAAACCTATATGAATCTGTATATAATATGTTTAATCAAAATATAACCACAAAAACCACGGTAATGTATAACATAACATCAACAAACATAATTACAATCACAGTATATTAAAGTTATTCAAAGGTTTTTCTTATATTATTTGACATCTTACCCTCTGTTCAAAACTGAAATTATAAAGTTAATTTTTTTTAAAGAAATTACAAAGTAAGAAATTTTGAACCTTAAATTAACCTAGTGAAAATTATTTCATCGTCGATTTTTTAATTTCTTTTTCGCACTTGTGTAATTGATGACTCATAATACTGTAGTGAACCGGTCTAATTAAATACTGACTCAAAACGTTTTAACGTCGAAGTCACCTTTATTGCCGTTTACACGTACGATGATATAAGTTTGAAGTAAAAAAAATAAATAAAATAGATACTTTTAAGTTTATAAATGATATTTATTAACACTGAGATAAACGTACTAGTAGTTTGATAGGTTAATGCTGTAAAATTAACCTAACCGGTTTATACATATGTATGGTTACATTATATCTAAATAAGTATCAACAGTACGTCCCTATTTGTACACAGATAGCTGGGTTTAGTGCATACAGTGGTTTAATAACAAGGAAAAGGCTCTTTGTTGTTCTTTATTATTAAAAAAAATGATATTAATATTCCCAATAAAATATATACTTGTTTTAACATATTAATTATTAACCCGTATTCCAATATAATAAAAATAACTTAGTAAATACTCGTTTTGACAACGCCCAAGGAAAATAGGATAAGGAAATGACAAAATAGTGGTTTTAGTTGTGACGTAGTGACCTTGGTTACTACAATACTGTGAGAACAATTTAAAAACATAAATATATATATATATAAAACTATAGTTATCAATCGACTCTGTTCAATAAAATAATTGTAATTATTGTTGTATTTAAAGTTTAAAATTAAGCACGAATTAGCAATATAGTAAGAGCTCTTGAAAACATATGCGCTTCCTCTATTTTCAGGTTAAGAATTTAACTTATTTATTTCACTTTATTTATATCTTCATTTTGTTTTAAATAAAAGATTTAATTTCCAATTCTATGTTATTCTTATTATAAAAAAAGTAAAACTTCTATGTCAGATGAGATTCCGTGGTTGGATAAGGTACACGAATGGGTAAATGATATTCCTGTATCCCAAACTTACGGTTTCGAGTATATAACACTAATACAGCAGTATTGGTCTTTTAAACTTGAAACCAACATACTATTGCTCTCGAACAAACGATTCTAAGTGAAAGAGATCAATTAGATCAAAGTGATAAATTTTTTCGGCTTCTTTTTTCTTAAAATCAGTTTCCTCATCAATTTTTAGAAAACTATTAAAATGTCTTAAAATCGCTTTCTTGTAGTACTAAATAGATAAAAATTTTCTATCAAAAACTACCCAAAACTAATAATCTAAACAATACTTCTGATCTAAATCGTATACACAAACACAAAAAATACCAATAAATTCTTTATTTTCAGTCAAAATCTTACATTTCTTATTAAATCCTCATGAATTGTCACGTGCCACCATTTATTTTTACTGTACAGTGATATGATACAGTATAGATATTTATTTTTTTAATTCATTATCAATCGTGGCGTATCCATACTATGTTTTAATTTGCACAAAAACTAAAAGAATAACTCTGTTAACATTAACTGAATTTCACGAAAATCGTCATCACACGTGTCCATGTATAATCCTATTATCATCATCGTTTCCAACGGATGTCAGTTCATAATAAAATATACCTGAAGGTTCAGTATTTCCTCCAGCAACAGAGCTGACAACAGTAACCATAACCATTTGCACGTGCGTGTCCTCGAAACACATAAATGTTATGTATCTAATATATATATATTATCAAATAAGTACACAAAAAATAATAATATCACGCTAAGATTTTTCAAGGGCTTCCATGAAAATAATATTATTACAATTAATTTACCACGAAAATATTGAAATAGTCTTATTTACACATCTCACATATTTTACACGGACAAAAACTATTAGTTATTAAGATTGATTAAATCACCACCAGTTATGTGTGCAGGTCTACCCAACACAGGTAATGTCAACGGTGTTGGGACATCACCATTGCGCCCCGGGATAAATCTGAGTCTAGGTATGAGGGATAGATTTAAAGTGAGAATAGGCACGTGGAATGTTGGAACGTTGACAGGCAGAAGTAGAGAATTAGCAGAAGTATTGAAGAGAAGGAAAGTTAATATTTGTTTTGTACAGGAAACTAAATGGAAAGGAGAGAAAGCAAAAGAAATAGGAGAGGGCTATAAGGTAATATATTCAGGTAGGACTAGTACTAGGAATGGCGTTGGAGTAATATTGGATGATGAGATGAAAATTAAGGTAGTCGACGTAGGAAGGAAAAGTGATAGAATTATTACGGTAAAATTGGTATTCGAGGAGAAAGTATTAAACGTAATAAGTGCGTATGCACCGCAAGTAGGATGTGAAGAAAGTGAAAAGGAAGAGTTTTGGCGAGAGATGGATGAAGTGATGCAAGGAATACCAGGAAATGAGGATGCTGTGATCGGTGGTGATATGAATGGTCACGTAGGGAGTGAGAGGGTAGGGTATGAAAGAGTGCATGGAGGGTATGGTTTTGGCGAGAGGAATGAGGCTGGAGAAAAAGTTTTGGATTTTGCAGAATCGTATGAGCTTGCAGTAATCAATACATATTTTAGGAAAAGAGAAGAGCATTATATAACATACAAGAGTGGAAGAAATAGGTCGCAGATTGATTATTTTATGTGGAGGAGAGACAATATAAAAAGAGTAAAGGATTGTAAAGTAATTCCTGGAGAGAGTGTAATAACACAACATAGGTTGATGATAATGGAAGTATGGTGTAGTGGAAAAAAGATGAACAAAAGAAGGAATACAGGGAAGGAGATCAGAATTAGGTGGTGGAAATTAATAGGAAACAAAGAGAAGGAGTTTATAAAGAAATTAAAAGAAAAAGCTCTGTGGAATGTTGAGGGAGATATAAATGAGGTTGGGAGAAGGATGGTCACTTGTGTTAAGAACATAGCAAAAGAAGTTGTTGGTGAAACCAAAAGTAGTTTACCAGAAGACAAGGAAACGTGGTGGTGGGATGAGGAGATTCAGAGAGTAGTAGCGAGTAAGAAAAAGCAATTTAAGGTATGGCAGAAAAGTAGGAAGAGGGAAGATTGGATAGAGTATAAAAATGTATGTAAAATAGTGAAAAGTGCTGTAAGCAAAGCAAAGCTTAATAGGTATGATGAGTTATATGAACGGCTAGGAACACAGGAAGGAGAAAAAGAAATTTATAGACTGGCGAAGGTGAGAGAAAAGCAATCCAAGGATTTCCAAGATGTCTGGTGTATAAAAAATGAGGATAAGAGAGTTTTAACAAATGATGAGGATGTGAAAAAAAGATGGAAAGAATATTTTGAGAAATTACTGAACGAGGAATATCCAAAAGAAGTTTTAGAGAGTATGTCATGGAATGAAGGATTGATTGGTCTAGTGGGCGAGGAGGAAGTGAGAGATGCGGTGAAGGCGATGAAAAAGAAAAAAGCGGTAGGACCAGATGGAGTACCTGTAGAGGTGTGGAAAATGTTAGGAGATGTAAGCATTGGGTGGTTGAAAAATCTTTTTAATAAGATACTGATAGAGGGAAAAATGCCAGAAGATTGGAGAAAGAGTTTTATTGTACCAATATTTAAAGGAAAAGGAGACATACAAGAATGTGGGAACTATAGAGGAATAAAGCTCATGAGTCATAGTATGAAGATCTGGGAAAAGATTATAGAGAAGTGGATAAGAAGTGAGACCTTGATATCAGGAAACCAGTTTGGTTTTATGCCAGGAAAATCGACAATGGAGCCATTATTTTGTGTTAGGCAATTAGTAGAGAAGTACAGAGAAAAGAATAAAAAACTATGCATGGTGTTTATAGATTTAGAAAATGCGTATGACAGGGTGCCAAGAGGAGTTTTAAGGTGGGTATTAATGAGGAAAAATGTCCCAAAAATGTATGTTAATTTGATCCAGGATTTGTATGAAGGGTCGAGTACTAGTGTCAAGAGTCGGTGTGGAGTATCAGAAAGTTTCAGTATAGGAGTAGGTGTGTACCAGGGGTCAGCTCTAAGCCCCTACCTGTTCTCAGTGGTAATGGATAAGGTTTCAAAGGAGATACAGGGTGAGATACCATGGTGTATGATGTTTGCGGATGATATAGTTCTGATAGGAGAAAACCTAGAAGTTGTCAATAATAGGTTAAATGAGTGGAGGTTAGCCCTCGAAGAAAAGGGATTGAGAATTAGTAGAAATAAAACTGAGTATTTTGAGTATGATTTTGGACAAAGAGACCAAGAAGTTGAAGGAATGAGGAGACAACTGACAATAGATGGTGATGTGATAGGTGAAGTTGAGAGCTTTAAATATTTAGGATCTTTTGTTCAAAAGGACGGGGGCTTTGACATTGATGTAAAACATAGGATTAAGTGCGGGTGGATGAAATGGAGAGAAGCATCGGGCGTGTTATGCGATAAGAGAATTCCAATTAGGCTGAAAGGTAAATTTTATAAAAGTGTAGTGAGACCAACTATGCTGTATGGTTCAGAGTGTTGGGCGGTTAACAGGAGAATAGAACAAAGTACGAGTGTCGCGGAAATGAGAATGCTTAGATGGTTGAGTGGAGTGACAAGAGAAGATAGAATAAGGAATGAATACGTGAGAGGTAGTGTTGGTGTAGCGCCAATTGTGGACAAGATGAGAGAAAATAGGCTGAGATGGTTTGGGCATGTGATGAGGCGAGAGGAAACGAATGCAGTAAGAGTGGTTATGAAGATGGACGTTGAAGGGAAAAGAGGAAAGGAAGACCAAAAAAGAGATGGTTGGAGACTTTGGAGAATGACATGAGGGCTGTCGGTGTGTGCAGAGGAGATGTGATTGACCGAGTAAAGTGGAGGTGTAGGACAAGGGTGGCCGACCCCAAATAGTTGGGAGGAAGGCGAAGTAGAAGAAGAAGAAGAAGAAGATTAAGATTGATTAAAAATATATAAACATACATTTTCTTATAATTACAAGAGAGGAATTTTGAACCCTTAAATCTCCTCTTATGTATGCACCTGTATATTATACACAATGCTACAAAGGGTTTACAGATATATTTGAAGACCTATGTAAATGTTATATCATGTAAATGTTACGTAGGTTGTCCGATAAATAAAGTACAAAGTTATTTTTAGCGTAAACAATGAACCATATCGGCCGGAAATTTCCAGAATTGATAATTTAGGTAACAAACGACATATTCTATGTGATATAACTATTATGGTTTAGTGTTCCGTCAGCTAAGTAATTATAAACATGGAAACCCAGTATCTATGTTGCACAAAAGAAGAAGTCCGCGCCGTCATTCGGTTTTTTAATTTTCAAAATATTTCTCCGATTGAAATTCATCGAAAAATAACCGAAGTTTATGGCCCACAAGTAATGTCTCGAAAAAGTGTATCGGTTTGGTGTACAAAATTTAATTCAGGTCGAGAAAGTGTTGAAGATGAGGCAAGAAGTGGTCGACCAATAAGCACGTCCACCGCCGAAACCATTGATGCAGTCGAAAAACTGCTACGATCGGATAGACGACTCAAGATTAGGGAAATGGCCACACAACTTGATCTCCCAAAGACTACTGTGCATGAAATTGTTCATGAGAAATTAAATTTTCGTAAGGTTTGTGCGCGCTGGGTACCGAAAATGCTTACAGCAGACCACAAAACCAAACGTATGCGGATATCCATAGAGCATTTGAATCGTGCTCGTAATGACGAAAGCTTCCTCGATCACCTCATTACAGGAGATGAGACATGGGTTCGTTATTCTACCCCTTACAACAAACGAGACTCGATGACTTGGAAACATCCCGAATCGCCAGTTCCAAAAAAATTCAAACAAACAATTTCCTGAAAAAAAGTGATGGCTACTGTGTTTTGGGATGCACAAGGAATTTTACTGATTGAATTTTTATCAAAAAATGAAACAATAAATGCTGACCGATACATTGAAACGTTAAAAAAATTGAAAGAAAAAATTCATTTCAAGAGAAGAGGACAATTACGCTCAGGAAATGTGAAACTGTTGCATGACAATGCAACCCCACATTCAGCCGGAAAAACCAAAGCTTGGCTGGAAAAATACAAGTGGGAAGTATTGGAACATCCACCATATAAACCTGATCTGGCACCTTCGGATTTTTTTTTGTTTGGTCCATAAAAAAAACACTTAGGAGGAACTAATTTTCAAAATGAGGAGGAGGTCATGAACGCAGTTACCGAGTACTTCGATGGAAAATGTGCTGCGTATTTCCGAGATGGCATTTTCAAATTACTCCATCGTTGGGAAAAATGCATCAATTTAAATGGTGACTATGTAGAAAAATAGAAAAATATGTCTAATTTATTGTGTAAAAATTTTAAAGTAATAAATTGATTTTTCATTATTCAGTATATTTTTGTACCTTATTTATCGGACAGCCTACGTATTTTAAAAGAAAAACTAAAAATTTGTACTACATATTTCTCTTCTCGTGTTTCTCATTTTGTTCATTATTTCAACTTTATTACATATTTAGGTTAAAATATAACACAGTTTTTGATGAACGAATAAATATTTCCTATAATAACTATAAAATAAATATATTAATACTTTCTGAAATAGATTATTCAAAAAAAAGAAATAAAAATATATGAATTTGTTTGTATGTTACTGAGTATACAATGTTGAAAAACTTTTTTTTAGTGTTAGTCTCAACCCACAAACCCTAGAGAAAACCGTTCTTTATTTATATTATACAATTTGAAAAACAAAAAACCGAATAAAAAAGAAATCTAATAAATATTTTATTTCTAAAACGAATTTCTTATTTTATTTTTTATTTTATTGATAGTTAAATATTGATCCAGATGAAATTTACAATTTGCAATACATATTTTATGTATAAAAATATTTCCATATCTAAATAATCAAAAATTTAATAAATATTTATCTACAGATTAACAAAAAAATTTTATAAAGTTGTTAAAAAATATCTTATAATATTACTTAATATTTATAAATTAATTAATAAATAAATATAATTATAAAATATTTTATATAATCCTACTTGAATAAAATACATTCCTCAAGTGAATAACACTATTGATAAATACCATTCTTCAAACCTTAACTTGTTATAATATTATCTTAATCGACGTGATCATACTTTTTCATAATATAATATACGAAAAACGATTCTGAACGGAGATAATATGTTTGTCTAGAAAATAATAAAATGTTATTTATAAACATTGTAATAAGTTTATTTTATTTTGAAACGAAAAATTTAGAAAAATCGAAAATTTAAATTGTCTAGAAATAAGTCAAAATACTTTGAAAACTTAACCATGTATAGAGAACGTCAATATAAAGATTTAGTGAAAATTTCAAGTTGTTGGGGTTTTCCGTTTTTGAGTTAGAGTTTTTAAGTTAATTTTAAAAAAACCGATATCATTTGTCAGTCTAGAATATTATACATTGTATTATATTTTACATGTAATTTTATGTCAATATTCGCTGTTCAAACGCTTATAAAAAAAAAATTGTGCCTATAGATTTTAATAATTTTTGAATGACAATAAGAACTACATCTGTGGAATCTTCGAATCTTCTATTAAATTTTCAAGTATTTTGTATCACCGATTATAAAAAAAAAAATGTAAAAAAATTGAATATTTTAAATGCCTATAAGTGGCTTAAAAATCAATATAATATTTTGAAAAAAATATGACATAAAGGAAATGCCAATCTCAACAGCTGGTAGAAATTTAAATTTAAATTTAAAATTAACAATGGATTTATGTAATTGATAAATTAAATAATTTCAACGTCTCCAAAATTTTTTAGTGATGATAAGTTTAATTTATTATAAACCTTGTATTAAATTTTCAAGAGTTTTCGGTCTGCCAATTAAATTTGATAAATGCTTAAAACAAAAATTTTACAAAAATCGAAAATTTAAATTGTCTATAAATAACTCAAAATACTTTGAAAACTTAACCATGTATAGAAAACGTCAATATAAAGATTTGTTGAAAATTTCAAGTTGTTGCGATTTTTGGTTTTTGAGTTAGAGCATTTAAAAAAAATGTAATTTGTAAAAACGTGATTTTGCGTAAAATTTCCCGTTTTTTCGTAATTTTATTATCGTTTTTTTCGATTTTTTTAAAAAGTATTGAAAAGTTGGATTTTTGACTAGCCAAAGTACCATCTACATTCACTTTCCTTTCAGAAAAGTTGCTACTTAAGCAAATCGAAGTATTTTTACTGCCAAAAAAGGTGTCGTCAGACACAAAAATAAAAAAATTAAAAAATTAAAAAAAAACACACACATCATTGTAAAACCAATAGATTCCATCACTCTGTTCAGAATCTAAAATATAAAATATTAAGCACAGTTTAAAAATTGTATAAAATACATTCGTACCTTAAAGTAATTTTAAATGAATGTATTAACTATAAATATTGGCAAATTAACTTTATAGTAAGCATTTAAAATATAAATATATTTCCTATCGAATTTTAGATCAAGAAATCACTATTCATTCATATATCATACTTATTTCGTTATTACTTAATCATATTCAATAATCCATACAGGAAAATTTACTAAACGTAATCATTGTTTTATATTGAAGTTTTGATAATATTTATTAACTTTACTTTAAAATAATGAGAACTTTCTATGAATAATTTTGTAAAAAAAATTATAGATAGATAAAATATAATAAAATAGCAATAATGCAAAACAGTACAATAAGCTTTATATTCGTGTAGTAGAGATAAAAAGACAAAATGGAAAAATGATTGATGTCTTAAAAAATACGAATTATTAAGTCTGGTAAAGATACTATAAATATCTTTGTTGAAGTCGTCTTATAGAATTACTTCAGAACCAAACAAATATAGTTTTTTCTTCAACTCGTATCATCTAGTACAGTGGATATTTATCATCTATAGAAGATTTAAATATTTTTAATAAGATTCGTTGAGACACGACCCTACCTAAGTCAACGTTTTATTTAGTAAAGTGTTCTACCATACGACGTGTTTCTAGAAAAAAAAATATATTGGACATACTAGAATGTGTACTAGGTGTGTACCATTTTTATTTAATCGTTCTTATACCTTATAATAAAACAATTAAACGTGAAAAAATATTCCATGTTTAAAAAAATAATATAATTGTTAGAAATAAAATTTATATTGCTAAAGGCTCTGTCAAACAGAGCGCGTTATTCACGTCATGTTATTAACGTTACTGCTGACGTTACATACGTCACACAGAAACCAAAGCGTCGCGTTAAAATACGTAGGTTGAAAGGTTGATAGTAGTTGATATTATAGCAGTATTGTTAATATATTTGCAAGATATAGACGGTATAGTTTATATTAAAAATATGTTCAGTAGTTCAGATGAAGAAGAACTTTTACTTTTATATACAATAGCTGAAAGTCAATAACAAAGGAAGCGAATTTGGGTTCATGAAATAAATAAAAAAAGAGAAAATTATGGCGAATACCACCGTTTATGTCGTGAACTGAAGTCACATGAAGACCGTTTTTATTTATATTTCTGGATGTCCCAAGATAGTTTTGAAAAATTGTACGAACTTATTTTACCAACTTTTTTTTCAAAAATAACGCCGTAACGCGCGTGATTTTGTAATTTTGTACAACGTCGCGTTCTACCGCCGCGTAAATCACGCTGATGAGCTATGTTTGACGGTCGATATAATTTGTAATTGAATACAACGCGGCGGTCTATAACGCGACGTTAATAACGCTTTCACGCACCTGAATAACGCGCTCTGTTTGACAGAGCCTTAATATATAACCGTATATTATAATAGTGGCAAAAAAACCATATATTTTAAATTTTAAAATAGAATAATTAGTACATCACTTAATATATTTTGTTCAAGTAAAACATCAAAAAGTTTTTTTCTCCAATACAAAAGAAAATACACGTTTATAGTCCATATTAAAATTGAGTTGTACAGCAAATAATACTTAATGAGTTTTACAAAATTAAATTAGTAATACACAATATATAGGAATATTATCTGCATAAAAATTACATTTGCTTATATTAAAAAGTGAAGTATGGAAAACAAACGATGCTGTGTACCATTCAAAGTCCAAACAATAATATATGATATAGGCCCACGATGACGATGTACGCCTAAAGATTCCATGGTAGGGTTGATAATTAAAGAGGAAAACATTGTTGGGTACGAAATAAAGCGCTCGATTATAATTATTATTCTCGTGAGTGTGCGACTGTTATACTCCTGTTGTGCTATCCGTGTGGTGCATGGTGTACGATCGTCACAATCGTGACGTACATAAGCAAATTCTTCGCGCACAGTGCCGCAGTCCGATGATCGCGCAACGGATGGATTTATGCAAGGAAATTTTCACTCGCTCACACATACACACACGTACGAAATCGTTCTTGAGTAGAGTATGTGCGTGCACACTTCTATAATAATATTCACGTGATATCTAAACACCAGTTGTCGAGGATTGTTAACATTATAATTTATGTGAAGTGATATATGATTGCACCATTTGTACTTGAATACGTGCACGTATATCGTCTACAACTCTGACTGGTATTTTATCGTTGTGTACAAGGCTAGGGAAAGAGTTGAAATGTACGTTATTACCGCCGTCGATATAGCCTATTATAATAATACACGCGCCAGGCAGTCAGACCGGAGTCGCGGCACTTAAGCAAAACGACTGTTTTATCCGCTCCCTAAATAGTAAATATATTTTGAGTATTAATATACAGTAGATAGATAGGTATCAGACAGTAAATCGTTGTAAGTCTCATACATCAAAATTCAACTTGATTTATTATCACTGCAATAATGTACCTAACGTGCAAATTGTATTGTAAAACCATAGTGTTTTGAATAATTAGTGTCAGATTTATCTAAGAAATAGATGGCTAGATAACGTCCGTGAAGTTGGTCCCCCTACTTTGTCATATCGACTTCAAACCTTCACCATTATTTTGGAACTAATTTGGAACTATTTGGAACCAAGTTTTCAGAATTTGGAACTTCACCCTTTTCCCAGAATAAGGGTTTTTTCGGTTGGGGGGCCAACTTCACGCAGCCCCTCCCCCCCACTTTGTCATATCAACTTCGAACCTTCACCAATATTTTGGAACTCATTTGGAACTATTTGGAATCAAGTTTTCAAAATTTGGAACTTCACCCTTTTCCAGGAATAAGAGTTTTTCGATTAGGAGCAAGCTAATCATAATCAATTATCCACTCGTCGTAAAAATACTGGAGATAAATCAGTCTAAAATGTAGACTCTAAATAATAAATGAGTTACTCTAAATTAGTTAGTGGCAAAATAAATTGTTTTCCTATCTTTCTTTTAGAATGTATTTCTTTCGGTGCATTCAAATTGCATGCTAAAAAAATAAATATAAATTGGAATATCTGAATTGCATACCATGTAACCCCAATTTCATTATCATGCACTTATATGTACAACTTAAACTTTATTTTTGACTTTTCTAGTTTTGTAAAAAGCCATGAGGAACCGAAAAATTGCCCTCAATGACTTGACAATGCCTGAGTGACATAGGATAGAACTTTATCAAGTGGCTAATAGTTGTTTACATGGTGTATATATTTATATAGATAGGATAATTTTAACAATTACAAAAAATATTCTTCCTACAGTCAAAATATCAATTTTAAATACTCCGAGGTCTCCCTCCAATGAGCATAGCAATACATTAAGGGCACATATAGTCCAGAGTTTAAATATAATATTTCAACAGTAAAAAAAAATTGTTTGCTCATCATAAAGACATTATATTATAAAATGTTCTCTGGTATTATATAAAAATTATAGGTATGCAAATTAATTCTTATACCTAATTGAAAAACAGATTTCTAAAAACAACATTTTAAGTATGTACTAAGAAACACAATTTTGAAATTTCAACTTTGCAATTTTTATATTTGTTTTCTCTTAGATAGCTCATTTTCCTTTTTTAAAGCATTAACAAATTTTAAAACTCACAATTTTAATTTATTATTACTATATGTTTTTAAATCTGTAGCCTATATTAACCTTAGGTAATTCGGAAAACTAGATTCTAATTAATTTCAAATGAGTTTCAAAATGTTGATGAATTTTTTAAGTCAATAGGACAAAGTGGGAGGGGTTGTGTGGAGTTGTTCCCCTCCAAACGAAAATCTTTTTTTACAGGTAAAGGGTGAAGTTCCAAATTTTGAAAACTTGGTTCCAAATAGTTCCAAATTAGTTTCAAAATATTAGTGAAGGTTTGAAGTCGATAGGACAAAGTGGGGGGGGCTGCGTGAAGTTGACCCCCCCAACCGAAAAACTCTTATTCCGGGAAAAGGCTAAAGTTTCAAATTCTGAAAACTTGGTTCCAAATAGTACCAAATTAGTTCCAAAATATCGGTGAAGGTTTGAAGTCGATATAACAAAGTGGGGGGCCAACTTCACGGACGTGGCTAGATAAACTATCTTCTCATAAGAATTATTCCAGATATGTGAATAACTTGGGCAATTTATAACCGTAGAGAAAAATTGTTATTAATATAGAAATAGTGTAACTAGTACTGAAAAAGTATTACTCAACTCAGTTGTATTTATCGATGATGCAAATGATCGATTCGGCAATAGGATGGTATAAAAATAATAATCATTTTTAAACACTACTCAATAGACAGATTTATATAAACTTCATAACTATTTACATTCTTATCTATGAATTCCGGTATCCTGTTATCTGTGGTAAAAATATTAAAATCCAAAAATAAACATACTACAAAATACATTTATACCTGTTTAAAATAATTAAATTCCACATACTATACATTAAGTTACGGGTAGTTCGTTTATTCTTTTTTTTGTGGTATGGGTATGTAAATAAGACGGTTATATTATTGTTGGTATTCCAGGATATAGCATTGCCACAAAATGCTCGCCACCATGCAATAACTACTCGTATGTACAAATATATTACATACACACACAAATGCTCTGATACGCAATATAAATCGATTTGAAAATAAAGTCCACGGTAGCGGTCGTTTACGCGCGAACAAAAGCGATGACGACATCGTTATATACAATCTATGTGTGTATACCTATGTATATGTATATAATATATTTATATGTGTTCCAACATAAAAGTGGGTAGGTAAATGTGTTCCCCGCCTGCCTGCCACCCAGTAGATTTTAAAAGGCAATTTCCTCCACCACCGCGATGATGATCTCGTTTATCGAATTTATTCTTTGGTTTTATACTTTGCTCCTATTATATTATATTATAAATATATATATATATATATATATATATATATATATATATACATATATATAAATATTTTATGTTCATGTGAGTACGATAAATTTCCGTTACTCGATAAACGAATAACTAAGCCAACTCTTAATGTGCATAAAAATAACGACTCAATTCTCGAAGCGTAAACTTTGTTTTTCATGTAAATGTGTTAAATTGACTCTAAAAAGCTCATTCTACAATTTTATCAGATCAACGTTCATTTATTAAAAAAAAAATGAGTTCGGTACATAAATACCGCCTGCAGCACCTTGTTTTTTTCGACTATAGCAGTATAGTATATTTTACCACTGATTTTTTCATAATTATTATTATGATTATTTCATAGTCTTTAATATAATATAGAGTGTGTTCACCAATTTAGGAAACACTGAATTTCTCGGTCGGATTATTTTGGAATAAATCGATTTTACAAGATTTTTACAAGCTTGCTATATTAATACACATTTACAAATAAATTTCAAAATGTTATCATTTTTGGTCTGCGCATGCGCAGTAAAAACTTATTTTTTTTAATAGCAACATCTATTTTGAACACAATATTTGGATAGACCTAATTTTTTTAAGTAATTTTGATGAATCAACTAAATTCAAAATTGACTGAATAAGAGCAATATCAATTTTAATAAATAAAATTGTTTTGTATTATTTTAAATAATATCAAAATAGTAAAAAAGCCGGTTATATAATGGTGACGGAAGTTCATCGTTTATCCCTTTTTCCTCGGACTGGATAATGGTAATAAGTACATATATATATATATATATATATATATATATATATATATATATATATACATATATATATATTTAACGAAATTATAACTCACATCTTCAGTAAAACGACTCTCAGTAACGATTCAGTATAAAAATATATCGTTAATATATTTTACCATTTTAATTCCTTTTGTCAATAAATTATTTTTTATGTTTATATTTAATGTTTAAAATTTTCTTGTTTGACAAAAGAGAAACTTTTTTAACCAAATATCTAAAACATATTATTCTATCTGTATCCAATGTTTTATTTTGATTGTATGGACCAATTTATTTGAATAAAGACTTAAATATGTCATTTGATGTAAAAATAGTTGATTCCTTAATAAATGTAGGTATTCAAACTTAACGCTTATAAAAATGTATTAACATACAATTTTAAATTATTTAATACCATGAGGATAGCATATGAAATCAACTTTATTAAATGTTAAGTATATAGAATTAGTTTGTTTAGGTTATTCTATCTGTATTTAAAGTTTTAAAGAATGATATAATATGTTCGACGCATTCTTGGTTGTACATTAGACAGTCAGCTATTATGTGTTTGACGGTTAATGCAATACCACAGGTTTGAAAAATAGGAGGTTCCTCTCTTGCCATAAGGAAGCCATGGGTGATTCAAGTATGTCCTATGCGAAGTCGGATAAGAACCATCTTCTCTTTCCTGGTGAGTTTTGGGTTCGTCCACCGGCTGATGTCTCCTTTAATCTCGTTTAATTTAGTGTTTTGTAAATTCCAGAGTCTTTATCATTTATTTTTAGTATATTCGATTATGAATTTTTTCGAGTCAGCATATAACATTTGGTTTATTAGTAAGGTTTCGTTGTTGTTAATGGCTATAGAAGCTTGTTCGTCAGCTATTTCATTGCCTTATGATTATGATTTCTTTACCCAAAATGAAAGCTTTATTGTGATTGTTCTGGATTTTAGATGCAATGTCACAGGAGTTGAATTGGTTTTGTAAACTTTTTATCGAACTCGGTGAATCGCTGAGGATGATGAATTTGAAGTGGGCTTCTTGGGTTTTAATCTCAGTAACCATTAAGATAGCAATAGTTTCAGTTGTAAATATGGTAAAAATATTTGGTAGTTTGTGTAATATTTTAGATTCTGAACGGAGTGATGGAATCTATTGGTTTTACAATGATGTGTGTTTTATTTTTTTTTTTTTTTTAATTTTAAATTTTTTATTTTTGTGTCTGACAACAACTTTTTTGGCACTAAAAATGCTTCGATTTGCTTATGTAGCAACTTTTCAAAAAGGAAAGTGAATGTAGATGGTACTTTGGCTAGTCTAAAATCCAACTTTTCAATACTTTTTAAAAAAATTGAAAAAACGATCAAAAAAATTACGAAAAAGCGGGAAATTTTACGCAAAATCACGTTTTCACAAATTACATTTTTTTTAAATGCTCTAACTCAAAAACGAAAAACCGGAACGACTTGAAATTTTCACCAAATCTTTATATTGACGTTTTCTATACATAGTTAAGTTTTCAAAGTATTTTGACATATTTTGACTTATTTATAGACAATTTAAATTTTCGATTTTTGTACAATTTTTGTTTTTAAACATCTATAAAATTTAATTGGTTGACCCAAAACTCTTGAAAATTTAATACAAAGTTTATAATAAGTTAAACTTATCGTAAGCCCTCATGGGAGCACTAACAGTGCGACGGGCATGGTGAACCCGAGGCCCCGAGCTCTGAACTGAAGTGACTTTAATTATTTGGTTCAGTTCTCCCTGCCCTGATCTTAATTGGTTGGGGTAGTCTGGCCCTCTAGGTTGGGGATTTGGCGGCGGGCTAACAACCCGTCACTGTAAAAATATCTTGTTAAGAAACCAAAACAAAAACCTCGGGACAGAGTTATGGATAATGAACATTGGAATCAGACCGGACAACATGGATTAAGGATTGGAACTTGGAATGTGAGAACGTTATACAAAGTAGGAGCCCTTCAAACGCTAACAGAAGTAATAAAAAAATATAACATACACCTTATAGCGTTACAAGAAACTAGTTGGCCAGGAGAAGGAAGTATCACATCTGGCAATATGGTGTTTATGTACGGAGGAAACAAGAATAACAAACATGAAAACGGAGTAGGATTTATGATTCATAAAAGTATTATGCCGCAGATTAAACAGTTTATAGTAGTAAATGAGAGAATATGCTACTTACGAATAAATATGAAACATCAAGATCTGGTAATAATTTGCACATACGCTCCTACAGAAACGGCAGACGAAGAAATAAAAAATATCTTTTATGATTCATTAGAAAATACTTATGACTCTTGACGCGGCCACAGTTGTTGTGGCCGGTCCAGGGAGAGATATCGAGAAAGTAATGAAAAAATTAGCCCGGTACGGGTTTTGAGCCCGCGACTCCGCGCGCCGGAATACCGGGCGCGTAACACTGAGCCACCGCGAATCTATCATTATCCTCGATATTCTCCCCTTTTAGGCCAGAGTGGGAGTGGGTACGGTTGAGAGAGAGGACTAGGCACTGGGGCCGTGTCACTCTCTAACAAACTATTGTGATAAGTTAATAATGAGAGACCTAAATGCCCAAATAGGATCTGTTGTAATCTGTTGTAGGGAAACATAGCCTTCACGAAAGAAGTAACAATAACGGGATAAAGCTGATAAATTTCGCTATAAGCAGAGGAATAAATATCAGTAGCACGCAGTTTCCCAGAAAGAATATATATAAACATACGTGGATATCACCAGGTGGCAGATACACCAGCCAAATATACCATGTACTTATAAATAATAGATACAAATCAAATGTTACAAATGTTGAAAGCTATAGAGGAGCAGATGTAGATTCGGACCATTATCCTGTAATTGGAGTCTTCAAGAGTAAAATGGCAGCAAAGTGAAATAATGAAAGAAAATCAAAAACAACTAGAAAATTTGACATCGAGAAGCCTAAAGAATAAGAAATACGGAAAAAATACCAGGAAACAGTAGAAGAAAAATTAAAATCAAAATATAAGCTCTAGTATTGAAGAATTGGAGGACGAATGGAATATAGTTAAAGACTCAATAACAGAAACCGCGGAGAGCATAATACAATTCACACAAAGACCAAAAAATAATAAATGGTTCAACGAACGTTGTAGACAAGGAATCAAGGACCGTAACAATGCAAGAATTAAAACAATCCAGGTACCCACACCTGAAAACATCATCGAATTTGAAATTCAAAAGGAAAGAAGTGTCAAGGCTAATCAGGAAAGAGAAAAGAATGTCGGAAAAAGCAAAGATTGAAAAAATCCAAAGGTATAAATACAATCCAAGAGAATTCTTTAAGATGTGCAAGACAATTAAAGCTGGCTTTGTCCCGCCTATACTATCCCTAATAGATGAAAGTGATGCCCTGATATATGGTCCAGAAATTATAGTTAACAAATTCAAAGATTATTAATATAATAATAATTATAAATTAATAATAATTATTAATTATTACTTCAAAGAATTACTAAATAAAATACCAGATAATGACAATAACGACAAAGAAACTAGAGCTTATTACACAGTAGACCAGGAAGTACTTGCCCCTAGCCTGGACGAAACAAAAGCGGCAATATACACTCTGAAAAATAATAAGGCATCAGGGGAAGACAGGATTAACTCTGAATTTTGGAAGATAGGAGGCAAGAAGTAGAAAGGGAACTACATTCGGTAATTCTACAAATATGGAAGAAGAAAGGCTCCCGGAAAGCTGGAAAGAAACACTTATTTGCCCAATATTCAAAAAAGGAGATCGAAGAAAAGTAAAAAACTACAGGGGGATAACCCTATTAAATACAGGATACAAGGGTTCTATCATTAATAATATTAAAACGATTAGAGAGATACGCCGAAGAAACTGTAGGTGAATACTAAGTGGATTCAGAAAAGGAAGATCAACCACAGACCCATATATTTGAAGTGAGACAATTAATGGAAAAGCACTATGAATACGCAAAAGACCTGCATATGGTGTTTGTGGACTATAAACAGGCCTATGATAGCGTGAACAGGGAAAAACTATGGGAGGTGCTCAAGACATTTGGGATCCCTTTGAAAATTATCAAAATGGTACAATTATGCAACAGTGAAACGTATAGTAAAGTAAAACTTGGGGATAAGGTGTCTATGGCTTTTGAAATCAAAAGTGGACTAAGACAAGGGGATGCCATGTCACCCATATTATTTAACATGGCATTGGAAAGCGTGGTACGTGAAATGTCAAACGGAGATGCATGGTCACCTCGCAGAGGACTACTACTAGCATACGCAGATGACATAATAATCACTGGAAATACTAGAACAGAAGTCCAAATGAATCTGAAGAAATTAATTAAGGCAAGTAAAAATATGGGTCTTTAGTAAATGAAGAGAAGACAAAATACATGGCAATAACAAGAAGATCAGAGGATAGCTCCAACCTTAAGTAGAAAATAAGGAATTCGAACAAGTTAAAGAATTTAAGTACCTTGGTGTAAATCTAAACAACAAAAATATTATGCTCGAAGAAATTAATGTGAGGCTGAATGCAGCAAATCGATGTTATTTGCAATGGAGACGATATTTAAATCAAAATTGATATCAAAAAATGTTTAAAGAAAAACTTTTTATAAGTTACATAAAACCGGTATTGACGTATGCATGTGCCACATGGGCCACAATTAAAGGTGATGAAGAAAAACTAAGTAGATTTGAAGGCAAATCTTAAGAAGAATACATGGTCCAGTATTTAATACCGAAACCCAACAATGGGAATTAAGATAGAATGCACAACTCGAGAACCTATACAAAAGAGAAAATATTGTACAATACGTTAAAAGTATAAGAATGTAATGGGCTGGACATGCATGGCGTGCGGAAGGATGCCTGATAAAAGAAATAATGACTTGGACGCCAACAGGGAAAAGACCAAGGGGAAGACCCGAAGAAGATGGATAAACAGCGTAAATGAAATATGGGATGCGGTAGACCATTAAGTTAGGACAAATTGGCAAATCATAGCGCAAGATTATGCAATTTCGTAAATATTTAAATTTCAAACAGTCATAAAATTTTTTCCTCTAAGTCCGGTAGAAATTTTTTTAAAGATTTTTGAAGAGTAGCTTATATATAACCTAGTGTTAAAATTTTGAACCTTAAATATGAACAGAAAAAATTTTATCTATAATTATCAATATTTTATCTATATTTATATTTCATCTACAAAATAACTTGCAAATTATCGTGATTTTTACACATTTTATACAAATTTGAGCTTTAAGGGCTTATAAAAAAAAAATTGAGATGTTTAAAAAAAAATTTTACAAAATCGAAAATTTAAATTGTCTATAAATAGGTCAAAATATGTCAAAATACTTTGAAAACTTAACCATGTATAGAGAACGCCAATATAAAGATTTGGTGAATATTTCAAGTTGTTGCGATTTTTGGTTTTTGATTTAGAGCATTTAAAAAAAAATGTAATTTGTAAAAACGTGATTTTTCGTAAAATTTCCCGTTTTTTTCGTAATTTTTTTATCGTTTTTTTCGATTTTTTAAAAAGTATTAAAAATTTGGATTTTAGACTAGCCAAATTACCATCTACATTCACTTTCCTTTTAGAAAAGTTTCTACATAAGCAAATCGAAGCATTTTTACTGCCAAAAAAGGTGTCGTCAGACGCAAAAAAAAAAAAAAAAAAAAACACCCATCATTGTAAAACCAATAGATTCCATCACTCCATTCAGAATCTAAAATGTGATTATGCTCAAAAATGTAAAAATCATAATAATATTTAAATAGTTGTTTACATCCATGTATAAATGAATATTAAAACCATAGTTGAGTCACGATCACGAGACTTAAATATTGGTGATTAGCACGCACTTAAAAAACAAAACAAAAAAAAAAAAATTGATTATTGCTTATTTTTTTTTGATTAAATGTAGTCGCTTTTTTCATATTAATTTTTAAAATTATAGAATCAAAAAGTCAGTTAGAAAATATCTAAATAATACATGCCTAAGTTTATTGACTTTGAAAAAAATAAAGAATTAAATTTATAACAATAAAAATATTTTTGACGGCGCTTAAAATAGGCAAATTCGATACACGTGTGTGTATTTTCAATACATTGGTTCCATATTACTTCAATATAATATTAATTTTAAAATAGTTAGTATTATTTTAATATAATATTTTAAATTAATAATTTTAAAATTTGGCTTGAAAAAAAAAATTGAATCCTTGATTTGTATACAGTTTGCATTAGGATGAAGCTAAAATGTCAAATAACATTATTAGATTTTCTTCTCACCTTATATTGAATTAAATTGTTAATAAAATATTTTGTTTTAATCATATGGTAATCAATTTATGAGTATAAGTAATAAAAATATATATTTCATATGTTGTTAGTATATCATTATAACTACTAATATTTAAGTTAGTTAGAAGCTATTTAAATTGAAATAGATGTTGAGATTGGACATATCCGTTAGAATCGAATTATAATACAGAAATTGGAGAGTAAAATTATTTTTGATTTACCTATTAATTTGATTTGGGTATTAAAAATCAAAATATAATGATTACTATTTTATTTGAAGGTTTATGTTTTATGTTAGTTATTTTAATGAAATTGTATTAAATGTTTAAGTGATTGAAATGAGATTTTATTGACTTAAATAATTAATTTTAATTTGTGTTTATTTAAAATTATAAAATAGTTTAAACTATCGATCATAATGTTTATACTGAAATTACATATAAAGTATATATTCTATAAAAATACTATACAAATTATATTGTTTTAAGTAATTAAAAAGTTATTTATTTTTTTAATACTTCCACAAAAATATCATAAATTTATCCTATTAATTAAACAACAATTTGGTATACAGCCATACGTTCATTATTATTAGGTTTTTTTCTATAATCTAAATGTTAAATCATAATATTTTAGTGTTTAAATATTATAATTTTTAATTAAAAATTTAAGATATTATTATTTAAACAACAATCCTGCTGAATATTTAATAATTACATACTTAAGTATATTTTACTTATATGATAGCAAATGGTTTTGACCAAGGGTTAAACCATTTTATGTTCAAATAATATAATAAAATAATACAAAAACTAATTTCAATTCAGTTTCGTCTTATTTATAAATTAATTTTAAATTAAATTAGTTTTCCCATTAATATAGTTTGTTAATATTATACTCGTGTGTAGTTAAAATAAAATAAAATATTTGTACATATATCAAGAATAACAAAATCAGAAGAAGGAACTTGCAGTATTGCCCTTTTCTTACCCTGCTCTTGTGTTAAATAAGAATGCATCACAATTTTTATGTTTATACAGTTATATTTTGTTCGTCTTTTTGGATTTAGTTATGTTATTCTGTAAAATATACAGAGTGTTACACGATGAACTGACAAGTGAAATAACTTTTGTTTTATTGCACATTTTCAACTTTTTTTTCTTCTTATTGTCAATTGTCGTCTGCGCTACATTAAAATATTTTTCAATTTTTTTTTTCTAACATGTATGTAAAATTAAAAAATTAAAATTTTTTCTATTTAATTTTTAAAAAATCAAGATAGTCATTTTGTAAATCCGATTTTTAGAAAAATGTTGGCGTCAACAGCTTTTACTAAGTTTAAAATTGTTAAAGTTTGTTTAAATTCTAATTTATTTTTTGTTTATCAGTGTTATAGCGATTATCAATTTTGAATTATATTTTCCCAAGAAATAATTTGTTCTATTTATAACCATTCATATTATTATACTACGTTAGTATCAAAATTTTTGATTATTCCTGATAACAATAATCGCTACCTATAACACTGATAAACAAGAAATAAATTTAAATTTAAACAAACTTTAAAAATTATTGACTTAACCTAAGTAAAAGCTTTGACGCCAACATTTTTCTAAAATCGAATTTACAAAATGGCTATCTTGATTTTTTTTTTTTTTAAATTAAATAGAAAAAATGTTAATTTTTCAATTTTGCATACATGTTAGAAAAAAAATTAAAAAATATTTTGAATAAAGCACAGACGACAATTGATACTAAGAAAAAATGTTCAATAGAACAAAAGTTATTGAATTTGTCAGTTCATTGTGAAACACCTTGTGTGTACTTTCAATAATATTTTACGATTTAAGTTTAATATCATGTGTCTCAGCTTAAATGGATATCATTGATAATAAAAACACTTTATTTAATGTTATTTTTTAATATATTTGCTATCTATTAGATATGTAGTTATATGATTATCTATTTTTCATAAACATTATGAAGAAAATAATAAATGTTACTCAATTTAAATTAAGAATAAATTAATTTTTTTTACATAACATTAAAAATTTAATAATAAATAATATTATAGTAATAATAAAATGAAAAGCTTTGAATAATTATCATCATTATAACTAGTGTATATACCTGTAAAATATAGTACTTAAATTTATATGATTGAAAAACGTATGAGGATTAATTGTATAAATATAAACTTTAATTAATAAAAAAATAAAAATGGCATACGTAGAAGGAAGGGATATCTCCGAATATATGAATGCTTTTCTCAATCAATGACCGTGATTTATTGAAATAAGGACGTTTTATATATATATATGTTACGGGCAATGTGGAATACCGGGCAAAGTACACTTTGCCCGGTCAATGTGGTCCTGCCCGGGCAATGTGAACCACGGTATTTTTCTAATATCATTATGGATAATGATAATATTATAATCATAATATTATTATGGATTCGAGTACAGTCATTACGTCGTATTTCTTCATCAATTTTGAATTTATTTTCTTCTCTAGCTTAAGTTGTTTTAAATAATTAATTATCTCATCATATTTAGATTTACAAATAAAAGTACTGTTAGATTTTTTCGTTTCGATAACTTTTTTCAAATGTTCGTTAAATTTGGATTCCATTTTCAACACACGCGTACAAAATAGTAGGTAACGAAGTATAATATACTAATAGTGTCGTACTGTCGTGTGAAGTACAAAAACTCGACTGGTTAGTGGTTAGTCGAAATATCAATTATTGTTCATATTATATTGTTGACTGATTTTATCAAGACAGCTATTAATTTTATCATTCCGATATGAACATATCACATATTAATATGGGATAACTATGATTCTTAAACAGGCAGTACGATAGATACCAAAAATGTCATTGAATTTAATTTATTAGAAAAATACCATAATGATATTAGTTAATTTTTAGAAATTTAATTTATGAGATAATATAATAATACGATATAATATAATATATAAAATAATGATGTTAATTAATTTCTTTTTCATTTCATCAATATAATATAATGAATCCATAATAATATTATCATTATCCATAATGATATTAGAAAAATACCGTGGTTCACATTGCCCGGGCAGGACCACATTGACCGGGCAAAGTGTACTTTGCCCGGTATTCCACATTGCCCGTAACATATATAATGTGTATTTAAGAATTTTATCTTTATATTAACACAAGTTGTATTCTTGTTACCGTTACTTTTAAGTTATCGTTAATCAGAAATATATGAATTTATATAACATAAACGGCCAGTTTTTAACAGTTTTTTCTAACGATTGTTCTATAATTAATTTACAACTTTATAATATAATAATATTATTTTATTATTTTCGAAATAAATGTGGTTTTATGTGAAATAATTAAATTTATATCATTGATTATTATTAGCTTAGATTATAAAATTTGTGATATATTCATTCGAGTTGTTATGGTTACTTTAAAGGAAATCATAATTGTATTAGCAGTAGATTTTGTAAAAGCAACACTAAAACAGGAGTGTGACTATTTTTGTTTCAAAAATATATTTTTATGCATTTTACTTTGTCATATTTGAACTAAATCAAAGAGCAATATTTTAAATGTTTATTTTAGTTTATAAACATCTGCATAAAACATACTGAAAATGTTTAATACCCACTTTATTTAATTGGACCAATCCTAAACATATAGACAAGTGTGTTGTTTGTTTATTGGTTGAACAAAGAGATATGTTCTGTAGTACGGACGTAAAATATAAAAAAAAGGTGTTGTGGAAAAAATCATGTATCAAAAGTATATATATTTACTAAAAATATACATGGGATATAAAATAAACATTATTTATAATTTATATATTACGAGTATAATGTATAAACAGATTAAAAAAATTGTAGTGTATTTATTACGGAACATTTTATGAGGTAATGTGAAGGTATTGTTGCTTGGTTTTATCATATAGACGTACCTACACACAAATGTTATATTAATTTTTAAAATAAAACAAAATTTATTATATTTGATTATTATAAGGTTCAGAAGTAAAATTTATGAATATTATTAAATTAGCATTGATTAGATATTGCTTTTTATCTATTTTTTTATTTAAATTTTTTTTACAAAAATATAAATTGACAAAGTTTCTATGTTCATT
>JASXSY010001770.1:0-43893 GCA_034509805.1 Sipha maydis | reverse complement strand
TATCATATTGTTATAACTTAAATATCTGGCCGAAACCACAGCCAAGGGAACGGTCTTAATAGGCTCTCGTCTCTTGCTGGGGTTTCGGGAGCGGCGGTTCACGCTACTAGGTCGGGTCCGCGGGTTGCGGATAGCGGTATTAAAACATCCCCTTGTGGTGGGGGGAACGAGAGAAATACATCGAATACTCTCGCCCGGACAGTGAACCTGCGCGGAAGCCGACCCGCGGCGGGGGCTCCGCCTACGCGGGCCAGTGCGTAAAATGCGCGGTGTGCCTAGAGCCTCGAGGCCGCCGTGCGATCAAAATGACTCCGAATTCGTTCGGGCGGCTCGCCGCCCGGCCGGAGGCTGGTGGCCTATCGGTATGACCGTCCCGGCAGGTCGGAATTCTCGGATGCAATTCCGTAAATATTTAAATTTCAAACAATCATAAAATTTTTTCCTCTAAGTCCGGTAGAAATTTTTTTAAAGATTTTTGAAGAGTAGCTTATAGATAACCTAGTGTTAAAATTTTGAACCTAAAGTATGAACAGAAAAAATTTTATGAACAAAATAACTTGCAAATTATCGTGATTTTTACACATTTTATACAAATTTGAGCTTTAAGGGCTTATAAAAAAAATTTTAGTAAACCGATCTCCGATATATTTTAGTAACGATAAGTTTAACTTATTATAAACCTTGTATTAAATTTTCAAGAGTTTTCGGTCAACCAATTAAATTTTATAGATGTTTAAAAACAAAAATTTTACAAAAATCGAAAATTTAAATTGTCTATAAATAAGTCAAAATATTTCAAAATACTTTGAAAACTTAACCATGTATAGAGAACGCCAATATAAAGATTTGGTGAATATTTCATGTTGTTGGGAATTTTGTTTTTTGAGTTAGATAATTTTAAAAAAATGTAATTTGTAAAAACGTAATTTTGCGTAAAATTTCCCGTTTTTTCGTAATTTTTTTATCGTTTTTTTTTTTGATTTTTTAAAAAGTATTGTAAAAGTTGGATTTTTGACTTGCCAATGTACTATCTACATTCACTTTCCTTTCAGAAAAGTTGCTGTTTAAGCAAATCGAAGCATTTTTACTGCCAAAAAAGGTGTCGTCAGACACAAAAAAATATAAATAAAAAAAAATAAAAAAAAACAAAAAAAAAAACACACACATCATTGTAAAACCAATAGATTCCATCACTCCGTTCAGAATCTAAAATGTACGTAGCATGATACTAAATAAATGGATCTGTATATAAAAAATTATCTAGATAATTTGATATAAATAACTGAAGTTTTCATATCTAAGATAAAAAAAACGATGGCCAGTAGATTTTAATCTATATAAGATAATAGATAATGAAACTTTCACCATGATAATTATCTAGATAATTCCCAACACTGCAGACAGTATCTAATGTTAGCAATATATAATCAGTGACTTTGGCTAACCAACTATGCTCCATTTGTAGTTTATAGTGTTGTACAAGTGCTTACTTTTATTATAATTTAAAAGAAAGTCCAATGATTTTGTGTTTAGCACAGTTATGTTGACACTCAGCGTTTATAGGTTATAGGTTCTATAAAAAAATATGTGGTCGTACAAGAGCACACGATTAAAAAAAAATAATTAATTAAAAATTATTAAAAAAAAAAAAAACTTAAGTACAGACATGTCTTTGTTAATTCATTGAAATTTTTAATATAATCCAACACAGTTTGAAAAGTATTAATATTCTGTTAAGCAAAACTCTCATTTGGTATGTACATAAATAGAAATATAATATTCATTATAGTATCTTGAAAGTATAAATGTATGATGTAGATAAAATCTGTAAGTATTTATCGGCAGTAATATTTATTATAGTAATCAAAATAATCAAAATAATAATAATCAGACCACGCTGGAATTTAATTTTACTCGTATTTATTGAGAAATAAGTTTAATTTATTTTTATTTTTTTCTTATATTTAATAATTGCATTTATATTTTTACAGATATTCGTGGTTTTAAAGATAATGGCTACTGTCATAGTAAGAGAAAATATACCAATTGTTATTTTAATACTGAGTTGTTGAATTTACATAATTTTTACATAACATTTGGAGATTTGATATAACTATAAATAAATAATAACACAATTACTACAGAAATTACTCAAAGTTTTTCAAGCAATTTTACCAACCAAAACTTAAACATTATTAAAAACAAATTTTTTTGAAGGTTTACCGACTAAAAAAAATAATGCAGGATAAGAGGAATAATAAATGTTAAAAGAATACATTATTTTTTTAAACGTTTTCAAAACAAGAAAAATAAAACCAAACTTCTGTGAATTGTTTTTTTTTTTTTTTTAATATATTTGTTATTTATCAAACATTATTTTTATGATGTTTCTTTTATTAAAATAAATATAATGTGTAGCATTATATAACAGTTTAACATATTCGAGTACTTATTGTAACATACAATTTTCGTACATACTATATATTAATGTCTTACAATATTGACAGTTAATCCATACATAGTAAATTCACATAGTCTTATAATTTATTTAGAAACTATTATATTTTTAAGTTTAAGTGATTTAAAAATGAATTTATTTTAAACGAATTCAACTAAAATTAAACTAAATAGCTTAGTTATTACAAAACATGAATATAAGTGTGTATTATGAGGTTAAAAATAAAAAAAATAATAGTTTTTAATTATTTAAAAGACTTACTCTGGATATTCCCTTCTATTATTTACTGGTTATGTATTGAACTGTAATAAAATTATAAGATATGTTGTTGCCGGCAGCGATTGCCTGAAAGTAAAAAAAATAAATATCAATATATATGTATATACCTGTATATAAATAAGAAGCATTCTATATTTATTTTTCAAATATATCTTACAGGCTAAGTTAACTTACAGAAGTAATCATATGATTGTTCAAAGTAAAGAAATCACAAGCAGTAAATTTTATCGTACAACTAGAAATTTGATTCAGAAACATTTGTAACTATAAAATATAATAATATTTATTAATTATTTTAAAAATACAACCTTATTTCTAATAATAAACATAATTACTTCTTCTTTGTAGCATTATCTAAATAACGGTTGTTAATATCCGTTACAAGCATCTTTGATTAAGGGCCTAAAATATATAATAATTATATAATAATATATAAGAAGAAGTTTATTTGAATTTATAACTAGCTGCTAATGGTGTAATCTTGGTAGATAAATGGATAACATGTAGACGTTGTATACATAAGTATATTAAATAAGTAAAACACAATAATAATTATTATTTTAAATATATTTAATAAATAATATGAATTATTTTTAGATTCTGAACGGAGTGATGGAATCTATTGGTTATACAATGATGTGTGTTTTTTATTTTTTATTTTAGATTCTGAACGGAGTGATGGAATCAATTGGTTTTACAATGATGTGTGTTTTTTTTTATTTTTTATTTTTTTTATTTTTTTATTTTTATTTTTGTGTCTGACGACACCTTTTTTGGCAGTAAAAATGCTTCGATTTGCTTTTGTAGCAACTTTTCTGAAAGGAAAGTGAAATGTAGATGGTACTTTGGCTAGTCTAAAATCCAACTTTTGCTATACTTTGTAAAAAATTAAAAAAAAAAAGATAAAAAAATTACGAAAACACGGGAAATTTTACGCAAAATCACGTTTTTACAAATTACATTTTTTTAAAATGCTCCAACTCAAAAACCGAAAATCGCAACAACTTGAAATTTTCACCAAATCTTTATATTGACGTTTTCTATACATGGTTAAGTTTTCAAAGTATTTTGACATATTTTGACTTATTTATAGACAATTTAAATTTTCGATTTTTGTAAAATTTTTGTTTTTAAACATCTATATATAATATATTATATATAGATATATATATATATATTATTATTATATATTATATATATATAATAAGTTAAACTTATCGTAACATAATATTTACGAAATTGCATAAAATAGCGATTTATTCTCAAACGATTTTAAATATTTGTTATAATTCAAAAAGTATAAGTCGCAGATTTTTGAAATTTCTACTAGCTGTTTAGATTAGTATTTCCTTTATGTCATATTTTTTTCAAAATATTATATTGATTTTTAAGCCACTTATAGGCATTTAAAATATTCGATTTTTTTACATTTTATTTTTATAATCGGTGATAAAAAAAATTTGGCTTCTACAAAATACTTGAAAATTTAATAGAAGATTTTCACAGAAGTAGTTCTTAATGTCATTAAAAATAATTAAAATCCATAAGCACAATTTTTTTTTATAAGCGTTTGAACAGCGAATATTGACATAAAATTACATGTAAAATATAATATAATGTATAATATTCTAGACTGACAAATGATATCGGATTTTTTTAAAATGCTCTAACTCAAAAATGAAAAACCGCAAAAACTTGAAATTTTCACTAAATCTTTATATTGACTTTTTCTATACATGGTTAAGATTTCAAAGTATTTTGACATATTTTGACTTATTTATAGACAATTTAAATTTTCGGTTTTTCTAAATTTTTCGTTTAAAAATAAAATATACTTATTACAATATTTATAAATAACATTGTATAATATTCTAGACAAACACATCATCTCCGTTCAGAATCGTTTTTCGTATACAATGATACCTATCATTGAATTCAAATTTAACAAATCCATTATAATGACCTATCCTATGAAGAGTTGCACTTCACCCCCAAGTGTACAGCAGAGCGAGGCCCATTCGGTTCTTTTTTTTATAATTGTATTCATAGGAATAAAATATGTTACAGATATTTTAAGATTACACCATCCCATATGTGTTGTCTATGTATTACAAATGTATTGCATAACAAATCTGCGTTAAGTAAGCCCTTTTTGTATTATTTATTAATGGAAATTAATTTGTCATTTAATATATCATTTAATATAAAGAATAAATTATAAACTGTATTTATAATGTTTTAATTTTTAAGCGAGCTATGAGTTTTTTTAAATTTTAAATTTTAATAATTTATATATTAACTCATTTGAAAATTAAAATTATGTAAAATACCAACATATAAACATAAATAATGTTTTCCCATTTGATAACCTTGATAACTGGTCGTATAGTTCTTATATTAATGCTTACAACATAAAATAGTAATTATGTATTTTACTGAGTTCGTATTCGCTATATTATATGTTGTGAGATAATGACAACATATACGTGTATGGCGTCCTATAAGTATGTAATTTAAAGATGACATATGAAAAATATAATTTTATATTTTATTGGCTATGGGAAACATAATGGGAAATACGAGTATAATAACCCAATAATAGTATTTTTATAGAAAAATTATTATAATAACTATGATAGAATTG
The DNA here is from genome assembly GCA_034509805.1 of Sipha maydis. Classification (NCBI taxonomy): domain Eukaryota; kingdom Metazoa; phylum Arthropoda; class Insecta; order Hemiptera; family Aphididae; genus Sipha; species Sipha maydis. Next base: position 38,512 of record JASXSY010001770.1, on the reverse strand, counting down.
TGAAATATTTTTAAAATTTCATATTACGTCTTCTTTTAAATTTTCTGACTCGTTACAATAAGTTTGCTTAACAAATGTTTATAGAAAGATAATATAATGGTATAAAAAGCATTTATTTAACTGTTACAAGTATAAGTATAAAAATGACTATTATAGCATATCAATAATATAAAATCAAAATAATGTAATATAATGTAATATAATGTAAAAATATATAGATATTTTAGTAGTAGGTATATAAAGTTAGACAAAGTCTAATGTAGACTTTAATTTTAATTTTTTGAACTCCAAGTTAAGTATAACATCAAGACTAATTATATCATGCGATCAATTTTTATTTATTTATAAATCAATATTTATTCGAATATGAGAGATATGTGGTTCATGTACAATGTCCATATTGTTTTATGAAATATTTTTAAAAATCTATGATATATTTCCTCATACTTAATTAATAATTTTTTTAACTGGGTTCTTAAACCCATAAAATAATTGTACAAAATAACGTAAAAGTTAAATTTATTATATTTATTTACCTGTTTCGTCGTTGCATGTGGAAGGACCGTCACAATTGCAAATCTTACGGAGTATTGTAAAATCCAACCATAGATTAGGTTATTTGAATTAGAGTGAACCAATATACCAACTAAATGATAATACAAGTCAAACATGGTGTATAAACATAATGCACATAAAGACAATCCCAGTTGAATTCCAAATAAGTTGTTTAAATGTATTATGGCTTCACAACATAATTTATGTTTAATCTTAAGATTTTCGACAATGTCAGACATTGGACAACCGGCGGTTAAGGAGTATTCAATTTCTTTGTTATAATAATTTGTGCTATTATTCTTTAAATATTTTTCTCCCGTTTTTGACATAAACGGATATTTGTTTCGCATAACTGTATTGATTTTGAGAGTCAATAGGTCTTTATTGATGCCGGTGAACTTTTGATATAGAACAAAACACAAGACGGTATAATGAGTTTCTATGCAGTACATACTGAAGTTTTGAATGTACGATAAAGCCACGAACACTATTGTACTTCGAATTAAATCCCATAAGATCCATAGTCTTGTCAAATTAATTGGTACAGTTAGCAATATACAACATAGCATAACTCCAGTCGAAACTTTGTTCAAACTATCTATATCAGAGGAAGTTATCGGTGTAAATGCATGAAAAGCGTCCATATTCTCCTTGTACTTCACTAAATTAATTTTACCCTTGAGAAGAAGAACGACTCTTGACAGAAAACCGGTCACAGCTACTACCCTAAACAAATATTCCTTTTATTACTGAGGACACTGAATTATCGCAATATTTTTCCAATACGCATATAATTGCAGGCGTTTGATAAAAATTTAAAATACAGGATATTATCAATAGTATAGAGTAAATTACTTGCCAATTATTGTGATTAATACCCATAATACTAAATATTTTCCAAAAAAAAACTATCCATTTAGGTATTTGATGAAACATTACTGAATGTTTTTAAGGATTATTGAAGTTATCTATTCAAGGTTTTTAAAATTCAATAAAACATATTATAAATATTTTTTCGATTAAAAAGCAAATGCGTGAGGTATAAAAATGTTATGCACTAAAAAAAAAACATAAACAAAATTTTATTGACCTTTCATATCATGTCATGATAACATAGTTGATGTTACCTTTTTAAATATTATATTATTTTAAGAACAATATTCACTTTAAATTAAGGGTAAAATAACAAAAAAATCAAATATTTAATAAGCATGTTTTATAATTTATATACAGAATTGAAAATTATTTAAATAATAATAGGTAAATAAAGGTAACACGGGTAAATAATAAAAACAAATAATAGGTTTTGAAGAGCACAAAATCTACATATATATGTATATGCGTAAGTATGTGTACAAAAGCTTTAATACCACTTACTCATCGAATAAATAGCCAATAGCTGAATATAAAATAATGAAATTAATAAATAAATTAAATTGTTACATAAAAATATTTTTGACATTTTTCGCTAATGTACTTACTACTATGTATAGGTAAACTTTGAAAATTTTGAAAATTATATTTTTGATTGTCGAATTAGTTTTAAGCTTTGGTCTGAATGTGTAAATAATTGTATTTTTAGTTACCTAATCTGGAAATATTTTGTTTTTATCAAATATTAAATTTTACAATCATCATATGATATTGTCATATTTTCTAAGTTTTTATTCAAAAATGTTAATAAAATATTCTGAAAATTTAATATAATGTTCCTTAGTTCCACACACACACACACACACACACACACACACATATATATAAATCTGTATTGAAACAAATTACGAATGTTAATTATAATTTTTTTTTATTTTTATCGCTCCATGTATTATATCGATCCTGAAAAAAATAAAAATGTTGTATTTATGTTTCAGAAATAATGAGTTATTTTTTCTAATTCATTTTTATTTTATAAGTGGCGAAGAGCTTATTCAGCTAAAAATTAAACGTAGGTACCTATATTTATAGCAAAATTAATAATTTTTTACCCGGCTACAAAGGTATTTCACAAATGAATTGTTCGCCATCTTATGTAAACCTCGGAAGCCACCACTGTAGTCATATTATTCCGTGTCAAAAATATCATTATATACTTTTTATTTTATTGGTGCATGTCATTATTATTATATTATATTTATAGAAATTTACTCAAATACTATAATTTCGAATATTACATATAACTTAAAGTATATTATAGTCTAAAGTTATCAATTTTCACACAAAAACATTTTTATTAAACATTAATGGTAACTTTTTGTTTCGTGCGGTTTAGGAGATATCTTCGTGAAATTGTATTAATACAAAGAGATATGTGGTTCCAACAGCGATGGCCTGGAATAATACAAATTTTGTTAAACAATAATTTTTTTAATCAAAAATATAAATATATGCCAATCATAATGTAATATACTAATTATACATGTGGAGACATTACATTTTAATCTATCGATTGAAATTAATAATCAAGCAAGTTAATTATCAAGATTTATATCGACTAATATTTTTTAAGATATATTTAAATAATTTGTATACGTAATTTATCTGTAGAATGAATAACAAAGAAACAAAAAATAACATTTATCTGTAGGACAAGGGTGGCCGACCCCAAATAGTTGGGAGGAAGGCGAGGCAGAAGAAGAAGAAGTATACGTAATTTATCTGAAAAACAAAATATTTAATAGCAACCAACGAACTTTTTTACCATTTCATAATAATATTATCGTACAATATTATTGTAAACGATTACCGAAAGCCATTTAAAATTAATTACTGGTTTTTTTCGACTTTTTGTTATTTTAAAAAACCATGGATAAAATTATAAAAATGACCATGTCAAAGTATTATTTTTGTTTTTTAATTTTTATAGATATTTTTATGTAATTTAAATATTTCAACACATTCAGCAAAAATAAGTTATTTAAGGTTGATATAAGAAAAAAAAATCTTTTTGTGGATTTTTTAATTAGCTTAGAATACAATACTTTTAATCCATTTTATAAAAATCATATGCCAACCATGCAGAGACAAGCTCATAATCAAACACATCTTTGAGAAATGTAGTAAGTATGAAAAATAGAGAGGAACTCAACATAAGCCATCTTATCGGAACAATAATAGGCCCGAATCCAGACAAATGAAATATTACAATAACATTTTTCAAATTAATCAATTTACTAAACCTAATATAATTAACAATTGCAACATCTACAAACAACTAAATAATGAATTAAAACTATTTTTATTTCACAAATGTAATGCTAATGATCTTAGTATTCGAATCAAAAACTATTAAAATCTCAAGACCAATAAACAAAAATATAAAATAGCCATATATGATTACATTGATTTTTTTTTAAATATTTTATATATATATCACTGAATGAAATTTTTTTTAAAAATATATTCTAATACATGTGTGCTATTAGATATTTTAACTTACTGAAGCTACGAGGTGACTGTTTAATGTGAAACAGTCACATGCAGTTATATCAATGGAGTGGTGATTCATTTGCTTCAAAAACAGCTGTAACTGTAAAATAAAATATATATTGATAAAAATTACCTATTTTTAGGAAAGATTATGTTTTAACTTTAAAGTAATCCCAATAACAAACCTCATATTTCGTGTTGTTGTTTAGATACCGGTTATTTATTTCTGTCACAAGTACTTTACTTTTATAACCCTGAAAATATTTACATATATCTACAATCATAAAATAAGTTACATATTTTTCATCACATCATCCAACCAAGATCAACTATGGTCAACACATACTATACAAATTAAATTTTACTTGAAAATGTACGGATTAATATCATATAATCCAAAAACCTGTGTAATCCTTTCGAAATTTATCCACGTTTAATATATTTGCCGGATTATATAAAAAAAAAACCAAAAGGTAATGCAGATCGGTAGAGGAAAAAATGAGCTGAGATTTTACTGGAAATGTAAAATATAAATTACTCATTTTTATCGTATAGGTACAGCCAGTACAGATAATATTATAAATGTGTCATATTTTTTCCCCGCATGTATATCATTCAGACTATCCTAATGTATCTTTATCGATGGTCATCATCGCTTATTGGGAAATAAACCTGTGAATTATCTCTTCTAACACGATAAGTCACATGTACAGCGATACTCATAGCGGGTTAGATTTTTTGGAATATATTCATGGGCGCCATTGAGGGGGGGGGCAAGAAGGGGCACTTGCCCCTCTCTGAAAAAAAAATATAAACTTATAATTTAATAAAATAAAATGTTTAACTATTAAGATATGAAATAAGTATAAACATACTCAATGCTAACCTATAAGTAATACACAATTTTTATCGTATTAGAACCCATAGGTACCAACTGATAATTTTTTATGTACCCATAAACATTCAACACTACAGATATTTTATCAGACACGTCTTAATATTTTCTAATTTATGAATTAGTATATAATATTTGTATATAATACAATACACGCACTGCCGCACCGGCACTTTATGTATTAATTTTAATATTTTTAGAAATAAAACGAAGAAATTTGCAATTTTTATTTACAGAATAATACATTTGATTATAATGTATTAAAATGTATTAATTAATATATTATATTATTAATATTTTTGAGGTATATAATAATTAGTACATTTTAATACATTATAATCTAATGTATTATTCTGTAAATAAAAATTGTTGATTAATTATTTGTTGTTAATTATTATTGTTAAAATAACATTAAACATTTCTTTACCATAAATTTAAGAATTTTTTTTATTTTGCCCCCCCCCCCTTTAAAAAGTTACCTATGAGCGGCCATGAATATATTATACAAATTTGCCAGGTTATTATAAAAAAAAAAAAAATTTGACATATTTGTTAATTTTTTATTATAATTCATGCGATTCCGTTACCATCCTCACCTCTTGGGTAGTGCTATGTGCGGTCATAACGATCACGAAAAACCTGAACATGTACTGTAGCATCCAGAAGTATATGAACTTGGACGGGGAGCTGGTGCCGCCCGTACTGCCGCCCGCGTGAAACGCTTTGTTGTAGATGTCGAACAGCATCATCACGCACAGGGCGACCAGCGACAGCGTGAGCTGACAGCCGAATATGTTGTTCAGATAATCGACGGACTCGCGCATCAGGCCGTGCCTGACTCTGAGCACCTCGACGATGGTCTCCAGTGGACGGCCTAGCGGGTCTTGCAGGAACGACAGATTGGCGGCTGCGCCGCGTTTGTCGTTGGTCGCGACCGGTTTGCTGCCGTGGCCGCCAACATCGCAGTGGTCGTCACCATCTCGACGGTGTTGCTGTTGAAGCTGTTGTTGATGGTAGTTATGGTGGTGATGATGGTAGTGTTCCTCATTGGCGGTGGACCGGCGACGACGCCACGACCGTCGGCACCGGGACATGGCCGATGGTCGCATCGAACGGAGTGCCACCGGATACCTGTTGCTGACCATGATGTCCGTGCGGACGGCCAGCAGCTCGTCGTTGATGTTCCGGAAGTGCAGGTACACTCTGAAGCATAGCAGAGCAAAGTGCGTCTCCATGCAACACATACTCCAATTCTGCAGGTACATGTTGAAGAAGAACAACAGCAACATGTTGTCGTTGTTCACCTCGTACATGTAGAACAGGTACAGCCGCAGCCCGTTGATGGGCACCATAAGCATTAGGCACGCGGTGACGACGAACGATGCGTACGTGAGGTGCTGGCGTCGGCACTCGCTGGACAGCGGCCAGTTACGCTCGTACGCTTCCTGCCGCCACCGGTACTCGGCCATGTGCCGGTACACCTTGTACAGCACGGAGGCGCGTGACATGAGACTGGTAAACGCCACCAGACGGGTGTACAGCTGCCGGTACGTGGTGGACATGACGTCCTCACACCAGCCGTCCAGCATGCACAAACTCCACGGCGTGATGACGATGTTCAGCACACCGGAGACCAGCAGCACGGCTGAGAACCACGGGTCAAACCGGTTGTACGACAGGTCAGCTAGGAGCACGCCGCACGTGTTCCAAAACATCGTGATGGGCCACATCAGCGCCCCGTGGCCCGCCTCACCAGCGGCCGCTGCCGGCGCGCCCCGTCGTCGTCGAGTCCACCGCGGCCATCGGCATGGTTCATGACGCGCGACCGTCAGCCCGGTCGCTCTTTCGAGTTGCGGATACCATTCGGGTGTACCGAGACGACGCCGACCACGACCCCTAACGCTGCAGCTGTACCACCGAAGTAGAGATCTTAGGTCCACGGAAAAGTCCGATCGCAGGGTCGATCTGACAAGTGGGTACGTAGGTGTGTGCGCGCGTACTTTTTCACAATATTCTGAACGCATATACATCGGGCGTGTTGTCCGTTGTCGCGTTAAAAACGTGTCGATGATGCACGTCATTAGTGTGCATTGTAATGTGACGGGTGGCCACTCGAGAACATCATAATATCAATTTAACATCGCGTTGTTATCATAACAATACCTGTAACCGCTATTCGTGGACAAACGATTTACTGCGGTGGCCCTTCGGCACGTGTGGATAACGCGTTGTCTTCTCAGGCCTAACACGAACAACTGGGTCAAGTACCGACATGTACGGCTCGCTTTTATATGTCCTAATTGGAGAGACAACTAAAAATTCACAATCACCATTCGAATAATTGATTGAAAATATAATGCGGTTACGTAGAAATAAAAAGGCTCTCGTATAATACACGAGAGCCTTTTTATGTCATATTATGATTATTATATATTTATTTATTTATTATATATATAATTATATATTTATAATTGTAATTGTAATAGAAAACGAACTTATTAGAATTACATACTTCGTTTCTATATCTTGTTATTTATTTTTGCCTTTTTCGATAATTTTATGGAAATATATCTTATGGAGTTATTAATATTCAAATAACTGATATTCGATTACATATCGCTTGTTGGCTACAACAACGACGTAACATAAAATCATAATTTATGAGCTATTTGCAAATAATAGTAATAGGTATTGAGGTTTTCTCTATTTAGTAGTGATTTTATAAAATTGGCCACCAGATGACAGTTGTTGCATTGCATTAACATAAATTAGCCACATGGTTTATTGTAAATTAAATTTTCTTCCGATTGGTTATTTTTTGTGTTTATGTCGTTGTTGTAGCAAACAGGCGATTTATAATTTTGTTTTAATCTGTAAGAAACTAAAAAAAAATACAATTGATAAATATGTATGATTTAAGATATATTAATATGAAATTACGTTGTAATCAATAATCCAATCTAATTGTATGGATATTATGTACTTATATTTCCATATTAATATGGCAAATTGTCATCTAGAACATTTACAGTTTACACTATAAAAAATAATCTTAATTATTAATGATAATTAAATGAAATGTTTCAAAACTTGAGCGTACATACGAGTATATACCATTGATTAAATATATATTAAGTATATTTAATCAATGTATATACTACGAATACATGCGGCATAAAAATCGTGCCGTCATGAATGTACCTGAATTGCCTACACTAAGTGCCGTTTATTGTTCTTGCTTAATTATATTTCTGTTGGGACATTCACATTTATCTCATAAAAAGTAGGTATTTTAATATGGACATGTATTAAAATAGGAAGAACAACAAACAGTTCATATTAATGGTACGAATAAACAATATTAAATAATTTTCAATACTAAAAACAAATTTCATAATAAATGTAAAATGCTCTATATTGTTGTAAAATATTTTGAAGCTATCCATTTTTTCTTTTTAACTTTCCAGGATCCTGATTTTCTACATACATTGTACTAGAATATGGGAAGTTATAATATTGATGAATATATATTATACTGTTAAACAATGACTATAAAAATGAAACTCTAATCAGTAAAGTATAACAAGTTCAAGCTTAATTTTTAAACTTGTAGTGATGTATTTAATGATTCATTAACTTAAAAAAGGTAATAAATAATTCAATAATATTAATTTTATAAGTGTAAAATGTAATCAACCAAATAATAATAATCAATAACTTAAACAAATATTTATATAATATACATTAATGTATAAATTTATATAAATATATCATATTAATAAATATATGTGTAAAATAATATAAATATATATATATATATACGAAATAAGAAATAATCATAAAATGGAAATGTTATTCAGCTTCCAAAAAATATTATTTATAAAAAATTTAATCAAAAGTAGACACAACAAGTTCAGCAGCTTTTTTGTCTGTTGATCGTACTGTTAGTTGAATATTAACACAATTTTCTGATAAAGCTAATTTTGCTTGAGCTAAAACCTTATGGTTTCCTCGTACCATACCTAATAAAATATATAAAATAATTTAAATACATAATCATACTGCCTTATAAAAATCAATTACCTATTAAATTTAAAATGTGCGATGATTTATTGGGTGGGTTTACATTATCAGAATTATTGACAGCAGCCATTCCAAGGAACGATATAATTCTACTGACAGTATCTGATAAACCTTCTTCTGTTAATGGTAATGCAAATGTTTCTTGCACTTCATAACAAACACTTTTTGCCTCCTCCCACAAAGTCTCCCAATTTCCAACTTTAAGTTTTAACATTTGATCTTTTAAAGTCATTTCAACATCTTCCAACTGAAATTCAAATAAAAACAAACAAGAAAAATAAATCCAATTACATTAATACTATTATTAATAATTAGTGATAAAATTAATTAGTTAATTAATTAGTGAATGAGGAGACAACTGACAATAGATGGTGATGTGATAGGTGAAGTTGAGAGCTTTAAATATTTAGGATCTTTTGTTCAAAAGGACGGGGGCTTTGACATGGATGTAATACATAGGATTAAGTGCGGGTGGATGAAATGGAGAGAAGCATCGGGCGTGTTATGCGATAAGAGAATTCCAATGAGGCTGAAAGGTAAATTTTATAAAAGTGTAGTGAGACCAACTATGCTGTATGGTTCAGAGTGTTGGGCGGTTAACAGGAGAATAGAACAAAGTATGAGTGTCGCGGAAATGAGAATGCTTAGATGGTTGAGTGGAGTGACAAGAGAAGATAGAATAAGGAATGAATACGTGAGAGGTAGTGTTGGTGTAGCGCCAATTGTGGACAAGATGAGAGAAAATAGGCTGAGATGGTTTGGGCATGTGATGAGGCGAGAGGAAATGAATGCAGTAAGAGTGGTTATGAAGATGGACGTTGAAGGGAAAAGAGGAAGAAGAAGACCAAAAAAGAGATGGTTGGAGACTTTGGAGAATGACATGAGGTCTGTCGGTGTGTGCAGAGGAGATGTGATTGACCGAGTAAAGTGGAGGTGTAGGACAAGGGTGGCCGACCCCAAATAGTTGGGAGGAAGGCGAAGTAGAAGAAGAAGAAGATTAATAATTAGTGATGAACTGAACTTAAATTAATGATATCAAACCAAGCTCATTTTTTTTTATTGATAACCTAAACCCATAATAAACTTATAATTTTAATATCAAACCAAACTGGACAATTATTTGATGTCAAACAAAACCTTAAGTTAACCTTAAAAGTAAGTACATGATTAAATTTGATAAATAATAGATTACTTCAATGATTGATTTATGACAGAACTCTTGAATTTTTTTTTTATTTAATCATTGATTAAACCTCATGTAATTAATAATAAATTAATTTTATTCTTAGAACATACCCTATAATCTTCTTGATATCCATCATCTTGTACTTCACCAGTTATAGGATCACAGTTTTTTACAATAAATATCATTTTAGCAGTAAAACTTGCTGAAATTAAATAAAATGAAAATTATTTAAATATAATTTAAAAAAACTTAATATATATGAATTTACCTATAGAATCATCTGAATCATCTGGAAATTTTAAGAAAACATAAGCATTTCCTGTTTCTTGGTATTTTATTGAAGGACTTTTAAATTCATTTATGTATTGGAATCCTTCACTCATATCAAGTGCAATAGAAATGTCTTCTAAAATTTGATCATCTAATGTGTTTGTTATTTCAAACTAAAATTTTTAAAAATCAATATTTTAATGATTACTAAATTACAGAATTTAATATTACTTACTTGTAAAATCAAATGTTGACTGAATATATGTTTAATACAACGTACAACATATTCAGTTTCAGGTTCAGTTAACATAGAAGGTTCAGATGAACAAAACAGTTTACCAGCATCTAACCCTATTAAATTTGGTAATTTTTGACCATCCACATTTTCAACAGTTGGTTCAACTACATTAAAGCAATAAAAAACACTATAAAAATATAAATTCTAAATAAATTTAATAAAACCAGTAATGTAAATACCATTACATTTCATCAATATTTTAAATTATTTGGACATTCTTCTTCTTCTACTTCGCTTTCCTCCCAACTATTTGGGGTCGGCCACCCTTGTCTTACACCTCCACTTTACTCGGTCAATCACATCTCCTCTGCACACACCGACAGCTCTCATGTCATTCCCCAAAGTCTCCAACCATCTCTTTTTTGGTCTTCCTCTTCCTCTTTTCCCTTCATAACCACTCTTACTGCATTCATTTCCTCTCGCCTCATCACATGCCCAAACCATCTCAGCCTATTTTCTCTCATCTTGTCCACAATTGGCGCTACACCAACACTACCTCTCACGTATTAATTCCTTATTTATGCGATTATTGTTTATGATTATTTTTTATTAAAATATTAGTTATAAAATGGCATTTAAACACATGAAAATCATGAATACATCAATAAATAATGTATAAAAACTTTCCGATATTTTAAAACAATTTTTTTAAATTATGTAATTAGAATATATTTAATACTTAGATGAAAATATATATTACCTGGCTTGACAATATTATCAAAGGTATGTTTTTTAGTTGGTTCTTTAGAAACTCCGACATTTTTAACAATTGTATCAACTGGCATTTCATTAAGATTAATATGTTCTTTAGTGGGATTTAAAATATAATCTTGACAAGTTTTTTCCAAAACTGGTAATGACACCTGTACAATTTTATTTGCATATTACATACATGTACAGATCAGTTATATTACTCAGAATAATTTGATTTTTATAAGTTACATGCATAGGTTCTGACAAATAATCAGTAATTAATTGAGGATTATTGCAACTTAAGAGTTGACTGTAAAATGTTGCTCTATCTCTGACTTCATCATCAACATCTAAACAACATCTCTTCAAAAGTACTGCAATACTATCATGAAGCATTGAACAGTTAGCAGCATATTTAGCCATAGCACCAACAGCTGCAGCTCTTACAACAGCACCTTCTAATATTACTCTATTGTAAATGAACCTTATATACCTAAAACATATTATTTATAAATAAATTTTAAAATATATTCAATAAAATTAACTATTCATACCTTGATGGTTGTTTTGTACGAGGACCTTCTTTTCCCAATAAATGTAAAATGCGAACAGTTAAACTAGTATGCTCACAATCTTCGATGAACTCACAAAGATGAGCTAACCCTAATTTAAATTAACAATATTTTGTAAATAAATATTAATAGACAACTGTGTAAAAAAATATTTTGTTTGGAATTAATATGATTCTTAACATATAATATCACCAAACAAAAATATTTATTTGAAGCATAAAATAATTTTATATGAACTAGTTTATAATATATAATATATAATTAAATATTTTTTTACTATATAATGTAGAAAACAATAGCCACTAACCAATTTCTTTAGCTTCAGGGTTTTCTTCTATAATAGAAATAAGTGTATCAGCTATCGAAGCTTTGTATTCAAGTCCACCTTCATCTCTTAGCATACCAGACAAAAAGTTCATCAAAATAGTGTGTTTGCGGGGAAATTTGGAACACAATGTTGTAATTGCCTGAAATTATAATATTTTAAATAATTGAATATTTCATCTATTATTAAAAAAATAATATTTGTTACCTGAACCACAACAATTTTGAACTCGTCTGATATTTCATTTACAAATGTTGCAATCTGTTTCATTAAACGATCAACTGATCCTTCAGCACCAGTTTTTAATAATGTTGTAATAGCCAAAGTAGCTACTGAACGATTTGAATCACTAATCAAGTTTTCAAGATCTAAGTTACACGCAGTTACAGTACTTGGGTGTTCAATTGCAACCTAAAATTTAGTTATTATAAAATTCTTATACAAAACTTTTTTTTAGAAATTATTTATATACTTTATTAAGTGTTCGAACTGCAGCAAAACGCAAGGTAGGCTTAGCTGATGAGCAGAATAACTGTAATACAGATACTGCAGGTGCTAAATGCCTAGCTCCAGTACCACTTAAATGGACAATTGCATGAGCAGCTTCATACACAACAGTTTCTGACTTATGACGAATACAAGATTCCACAAACTCAAACAATGGAGATTCAGATCGTGGAATAGTTTCTTCTTCCAAAAGTTTACATGCCATTCTAATCTATTTAATTAAATTCAAATTATACATAAGATTTTGGTGAAATAGATAAATTAAAAAAGCTTGTACGAATACTTACCAACATACAGACTGCAAAAGGTGATTTCATGTTTATTTTTGTAAGTTTAGCCACTAACTTAGTAACAGCTAAGCGATCTGTTTTTCGTAAATAAAATAACAGTCCTAATGCATGATATTGCACCATTACACTGTAGTAAGATAATTCATTATTATGATTTACATTTAAAATGAATTCATTTAAAGTTAATTTACTTGTCAGAATTTAAAGCTTCTTGAATTTCATTAAGTGATCGTTTAACTATATCAGTTGCTGATGCACTTTTACATAAATGTAAACAGCTAACTAAAGCAGCACTACTGATGCCAGGATTTTTATCAACAATAGCTTGTTTCATATAACGTTCTATTGTTTGCAACATGGATACCTAATGGAAAAATGTGATTAAAGTACAATAACAATACTTAAAAATATTTTTCTGTGTACCAACATCTGTTATACTACACAGTGCTCGAATAGCAGCTGCTCTATAAGTATCCTCTTTTCCAGTCATATCTTTGGTTAAACTTGAAGTAACAATAATAACATCTTCTGCAATTCCACTTAACTCCTGTGAACAATTTAAATAAGTTAAATAATTTTTTCAATTAAAAAATAATTATCTAAAAATGTAACCTTAATTCCCAGATAAACCATTCTTCTAAGTATAATATCTCGAGATTGAAACAGTTTAGTCATGGCAAAAAATGTATCAGTAGCTTCAGCGCTTCCAAGTTGTTCACCCTTTACATTTAAAAATGTAATGTCTTATTAGCACAAATCCAAGCAAAATAAATGAAAGAACATACTTGATTTATCATATATAGAATTTTGGTTAGGATGTGTGTGCATTTTTTTGGATTTACTGGAGTGTCATTAAATGTCCTTGCTTCTTGAAGAACACTGGTTTTTTCAAGATTCTGATACGGATTGCCTCCTTTAAAAACACATTTACTTTTACGTTTGAACATTTTTTATCAATAAGATATTAATGTAAAAAGATTGTACAGTTTAAAATTATTATATCAAAATAGAGAGAAAAAAAAAAAAACAATGAGATCAAATCGAGTAATACGATGATGGTTTGAACGATTTTGTTGCAACTGGCGTCGTAGTCTGTTTACGTGGAAAAATTCAGATGCATCGCAGAGTGATGAACTTGAGTAAGAAGACGGAGCAGAAGAAAATAAGCATTAATCATAAAGCACAGGGACTAAAACCACACACACACCGCAGTTGGTGTACAGTGTTGTTGGTGATTGGGTTTTTGGGCGTAGAATGGAAGCAAATCAGTTACCGTCTTCTTCTTCTTTCTTATCCCGTTTGAACGCCATCGGTGTCTGGTCGGCGGCAAACGATTTCGCGGTAAATTGTGAAGAGTGAACAGATTATTTCGATTCGTCCTTTGATAGTCCCAGACAGCGTCAATATCCCGAAAATGAATTTCGTTATAATATAGAAAAATACATACGATAGACAATCTCCTCCGCAGACACGTCACAGCTGTTATCAATATTCACGCGTTATCAAGCCATGACTACCGCTGTTTACTTACCAACTTGAACGTAGTGACGGTAGCTGAAGTAACGGTTACGGCTACGGCAGCCGACCGGCCAATGGAACACCGCGTTTTTGTTGTCAACAGTCGACATGTTGTTTTCGAACCGTTGAACGGAGAGCATTTTTATTTATTTATTTATTTATTATTATTTCACATCAGACTGTTACGTTGAGCGCTTGGCTTTTCCCCCGTTTTTGTTTTATTCTATTTTTTTCGTTTTATTATTTTCTCGTGCCGTTGCCGCTGTAATTTTTTCGCAGACCACCGAAGGATTTATTGACGAATTGTCTACACTTTAAAGTAAGTATTTAATATTTTTTTTTCCCGGTTTCGATGATAATAATAAAAAAAAAAAACTAGCGGGCGCTTGCCGTGGGTTACATCGATTTTCTCGCTGCGGCGGACCACCAATAATGGCGGGTAACTCGGATTCATCCCCGTTAGCGCCACCGATGCTGATTATTTTTAATTTTTATTGCACGGTACCTATATTATTTTATGACCGCGGTCTCCGTCACATTATATGACGTTTACCCAACTCTAATTATCTGCGTCCATTGGAATTAACCGTTCGTTATGCAGACGCCGTCTTTTTTTTTTTATGATCACGTCTTAATATCCGACATCGTCTCCATTATCGATTTTTGACTAAGTTGAATTTATAATTATTGTTGACTATTTCCCCCATGGATTTTTATTTTTTTTCTCCTTTGAATTTTAATAATTTTCTATGGTTTTTCAGTTTACATACACCCCTTCCCTTCTGCGCGTGTACGAACAATAACAAACAAAAAACGAATTTTAAAATCTAGTTGGTCGTTTAGGAGGGGGCCTAACGGTTAAGGATTATTAAGGACCCGCTCCAGATTGCGATTCATTTTGGGAATTCTGTTTTCCTTTATTAAATCCATTGTCTTCGGTTTTAATATTCTCTTGCTTATAATTGTATGTATTTTGCATTTTGTTTGAATTTTTTAATCTAAGTAAATATATATTGAAATCATTTCAGAATTCTTCTCTATTAATTCTCTAATCTTATTTGAAAATAAAAGATTTTTTTTTACATGTTTGCAATAATCTTGAAAACATTTATATTAACTCATTATAAGATATGGAAAAAATGTTATTAAAAAATTATGCGTGTAGGTATATTTAAATATAATTTATAAAACCATGTATTCAGAAAATTATTTATTAAAACAGTTCAAACTGACAGTATAGTAATATAACTTAGTCATTGTAGGGTCTAAAGAAACAGTTGTCTAGGAGCGCAAGAATTTTTTGGTGGTATGCTTAATATGCTGATCATTACTAAGTATTTGGTGTAAATTTATTTTAATTTTATTAACCAAAATATTTTAAATGTAATAAAGTATAGAATCATTAAATTTTCCATAAAAAAAAAAACTAAATAATTTAATTTATGAAAAATTATCTTATGGATAAAAAATAAAAAATTTTGCTGTTGTCACCTTTTGTGTTAATGATTCTGAAATAAAATTATGTACAAACATTCTTATAAAATTCGTTTGATAAAAAGTATAGTATCATGTAATTTATTTTAAAAGAATTTGATAAGTATTTAATTATTTAAAATATTAATAAAAAATAAATAAAACTAGTCTACAACTTACATAAATTGAATGAATCTTGATTTGTTATTATTATATAATTATTAAAAACTTATGAGTTACATCAAAATGTCAACTCATTTAATTTTTATTAATGATAGTGAACTTATATTACCTTTATTTATATTAATAAAAAAAATTATTTACTCCTATTACATTAAAGATTTTTTATTTAGATGTCTGATTCCGAAGCTGTAGTTGAGAAGAGGCGTGGGCGTCCAGCAAAAGACAAGTCTGAGGTAGTTGGAATCAATCAATGTATTGAATATATCAAGCCTGATATTTTTTTTTTTTAGTTTTAACAAAAAACATTTTTGTCTTATTCGTTTATTTTATTAAATAATTTGTGTTACCAAAGGATGCTGTTAAAGAATCCAAGAAGCGTTCCCGTGAAGTTGAAAAAAAAGACAAAGATGTTGTGAAGAAAGATGATGAAGTCCCAGCAAAAAGAGGTAGAGGTCGTCCTCCAAAGTCCGCTTCTGGTGGAAAGAAATCGGATAAGGGCAAGGTATTATAATTATATTTAACACCCTTTTTTTTTTTATATATTTAATGTTGGAGTTTAATTATTATATCTTACAGAGTAAGACTGGTAAACGTGGTCGTCCAAAGAAGAGTGACAAAAAAGAAAAGGAAGAATCTGCTGAGGAAGAAGACAGCAAAGAAGAAAATGAAGACGAAGACGATGAATAAATATTACTTAGGATTAGATTAATCTCAATATTTGTGTGTTCTGTGTGCAGCATATTCTTAATTTTAGATTGCATCAAAAAACAATTTCAATTCTCGCCTAGATTAAGTACCTATTTGTACAACTGAATGACCAGTATTTTAGTTTAGAGCAACTCATTTAAATTTAAACTAAGTTAGTATTTTTAAAATACTATTTTAATTTATTAATAATTATGTGCCCTTTTAATTATACTTAAGAACTTTTTCCATAATGGTTTTTATTTTGTACCATTAATTTGTAAACAAATTTTTTTTACTAATTTATATCTGAATCATTGTATCTTTATTAAAATATAAATGTACTTGGATGTTCAATTGAATAATTGTTGTTTATTAAGTAGAAAGAAACTATTGGACTGCCAATATTTTCTTATTTACCTACTTCTATACATATTTTTGAACTAAAATGTATGCAGTTGAATTCTAATACTTAATGCAATTATATCTATAACTAATCTTGTTATAATGCACTTATGTATTAAATGATATCGTATAAACTTTGTTTTTGTATCTTTCATGACTAGAATAATACCCTTTTAATATGACAAGCTTAGAATTTTTGAGTTGTTTGTTGGTTTACAGGGGATTGACTACAAATCATACCATGGTTTCTTATTTTATACATTTAACATTGATTGTATTAATGATTTTACTTATTAAAATAATACAATTTGGATTGTAATTTCTAAAAAAAAAAATTAAATTGTTTATAACGTAGAATAAAATAAAAAAATTTCATATTTTCATATGACTGCTGTTATTATTCATATTTCAAGATATATTATTTATAATAATAAAGAACAAATTACCTGTCCATTAAATATATTAATGTCTTGGAAACATAATAATATTCATTTTTATTATGATTTTATTATTATAGTCTTAAATAATTTTTTTAAGTTATGATTAAAATGTTGATGACCAAATTTGGTTTTATTGCCATGTTGTATTATTTGTATTTAATTTAAACTGCATTTTATATAAACTTCCAGTAGTATCAAAATATTACAGAAAGATTAATTATTGAATACAATAAATATGAACAAATCCTTTGCTTAAAATAAAAGATACATATATATATACAATAAAAAGTATTTTGTAGATTTCCTATTGTCATACAATTTATTACAACTACATTTAAGTTCATATATGTTAGCATTATAAAAAGGGTATTTTTTGTAAGGTTTTTAGTTCTATTATTTATATGTTTGATCAAATTATTATTTTTACAATCAAATTTTACATTATTAGTATTATTGTTGCAAATTTGTTATTTCATACTGTAATAGTTAAAGATATTATTTGGTGAATTTGTTGTATTTTTTCTTTTATATATTTATAAAAATATTTTAATAATTATAATTTATTATAAATTTAAATTTAAATAATTTTTTGGGTTAAATTATAGAAAATATTGAGTTTATTTAATAGAATACATTCCATTCTATAGAATATTAAATTAAAAAATGAATTTTTTTGAAAATATAGGTGATTACAATCAAGTGATATTATAGCATCAGTTTGTGTAGATTTTCTGTGAATGTTTAAATGTCTTTCAAAGTTGTTACTTCTTGTACTATCATAATCATGGATTTTTTTTTTAAATATAGCTGCTTAAGTTTTTTTTTTACATTTTTGAAAAAAAAATAAACATAAAATTGTTGATTCACTTAAAATAATGGTTAAGTATAATCAAATATATAAATAATTAGCGGACTCGACAGACGTTGTCCTGCATGATATTTCAAGCGATTAGAATATTAAACAAAGAATGAAATTAAAGACAAATAATATAATAATTTCATTGTTCTTTATTTTGAAATAACATCTACCATTGTATTGATTCCGTTTCCAATGTTGAGCAATTGCTCGGAGAATGATAGTGTCAATGGATCGTTTTGCAGTTGAACACTTATATTTGTGTTAAGACGTAATGTACTGACATTTTGCTATAAATATGTTTGTTTTATACATGCGTTAATTTCATCCGCATATGTAGTGCGTGGAATGACCGGCAATGTCTGTCTAAAATCACTGGACAACAGCAGTAAAGCACCACCGAAAAGCCTGGTGTTATTATTTAGATCTTTCATCATGCTATCGAGAACATCAAGTGAATGCTTGTGGACCATAGTGCATTCATCCCAGATAATAATTTTGTATTTTTGCAAAACTAGCCATACCGGGATGCTTTTTTATGTTGCACATTGCATCTGGATTTGTGAGAATTTGCAACGGCAACTTGAGTGCTGAATGTGCAGTCCGTCCACCATTAAGCAAGGTGGCTGCAATACCTGATGAAGCAATTGCTAACGCAATATGATTTTGCGATTGCGCCAAGTATTAGTGAGATGAGAAACGTTTTTTTAGTGCCACCTGGTGCGTCCAAAAAAAATCAAAAAAATCACCGTATTCTGCTGCAACTAACAAATTAATTCGATCGTATAAATTCTTTTATTTATCGTTGAGTAGTTGCT
The DNA here is from genome assembly GCA_034509805.1 of Sipha maydis. Lineage (NCBI taxonomy): Eukaryota > Metazoa > Arthropoda > Insecta > Hemiptera > Aphididae > Sipha > Sipha maydis. The sequence continues at coordinate 19,035 of JASXSY010001770.1, read as the reverse complement.
CATTATTTTCAACGAAAGTAGTTAAAAAGACCGTATCGAACTGTTGTTCGCGCTGAATCTCGCTGTTAATGATTTCTGTTGCATACAAAAATGAATGAGTACCATATTCGAAATCAGAATGTAACTGTCTTCAATCTTTATTAGCACCTCGTTATATATTTCCGGCGAAAAATCGATATTGGGATCTTGATCAGCGATCCTAATGCGATACAGAATGTCGTCGCTCATGAAATCTTTATATTTATCCCAGAGGACATAAGCTTGAGATGAAAATTAAGTTGTTAACTACATGGCGAATTTGATGAGGAGAGGAACTCAATCCTGCATCTGCAAGTATAATATTTGAATGGTCGCCATCTTCCAGCAAATGTAATTCGCGACACGCATCATGATATGTGTCGTACAAAATGCCATTGACTGTTCGCAAGTATTAGAAGGACGTCGGTCTAGGAACATTAACCAACAATAAACGCAAGAAGAAACATTTGCGTTGCTTTAGATGAACTTAAATTAATAAATAAATGCATCCAAAAATGTCATTAAAATCGGTCCAGCCGTTTAGGAGTTCAATTACATACACAAGTATAATAGAATTATTATTAAAGATTATTATACTCTCTCATTACTGTCAATACTAGGTGTGATCAAAAAATACCCGGACTATGTTAATATTTATATCAATTAAGATAACAAAATTCCAATAATGTCATTCGATAAAGTAACTTCTAACGAGGATTTGAGCGTTGGTCTGAAATCGATAACAATAATTATTAGATTCTGAACGGAGTGATGGAATCTATAGGTTTTACAATGATGTGTGTTTTTTTTTTTTATTTTTGTGTCTGACGACACCTTTTTTGGCAGTAAAAATGCTTCGATTTGCTTAAACAGCAACTTTTCTGAAAGGAAAGTGAATGTAGATGGTACTTTGGCAAGTCAAAAATCCAACTTTTTCAATACTTTTTAAAAAAATCGAAAAAAACGATAAAAAAACGGGAAATTTTACGCAAAATCACGTTTTTACAAATTACAATTTTTTTAAGTGCTCTAACTCAAAAACCAAAAATCGCAACAACTTGAAATGTTCACCAAATCTTTATATTGGCGTTCTCTATACATGGTTAAGTTTTCAAAGTATTTTGACATATTTTGACTTATTTATAGACAATTTAAATTTTCGATTTTTGTTTTTTACATCTATAAAATTTAATTGGTTGACCGAAAACTCTTGAAAATTTAATACAAGGTTTATAATAAGTTAAACTTATCGTTACTAAAATGTATCGGAGATCGGTTTACTAAAATTTTTTTTATAAGCCCTTAAAGCTCAAATTTGTATAAAATGTGTAAAAATCACGATAATTTGCAAGTTATTTTGTAGATAAAAATTCATAAAATTTTTTCTGTTCATATTTAAGGTTCAAAATTTTAACACTAGGTTATCCATAAGCTACTCTTCAAAAATCTTTAAAAAAATTGAGACTTGGAGGAAAAATTGTATGACTGTTTGAAATTTAAATATTTACGAAATTGCATAAAATAGTGATTTATTCTCAAACGATTTTAAATATTTGTTATAGTTCAAAAAGTATAAGTCGCAGATTTTTGAAATTTTTACCAGCTGTTAAGATTGGCATTTTCTTTATGTCATATTTTTTTTAAAATATTATATTGATTTTTAAGCCACTTATAGGCATTTAAAATATTCGATTTTTTTAAATTTTTTTTTTATAATCGGTGGTAAAAAAAATTTGGCTCGTACAAAATACTTAAAAATTTAATAGAAGATTTCACAGAAGTAGTTCTTATTGTCATTCAAAAATTATTAAAATCCATTGGCACAATTTTTTTTTATAAGCGTTTGAACAGCGAATATTGACATAAAATTACATGTAAAATATAATATAATGTATAATATTCTAGACTGACAAACTATGTCGGTGTATGAAACTGCCAACACATCCTAATTGAAAAATATATTTATCGTTTCAAAATAAAATATACTTTTTACAATATTTATATATAACAATGTATTACAAACATATTAACTCCGTTCAGAATCGTTATTCGTATACAATGATATCTATCATTGCATTCAAATTTAACAAATCCATTGTAATAATGACCTATCCTATAAACGAGGTGCACTCCATCCCCAACTGTACAGCAGAGCGAGGCCCATACGGTTCTTTTTTTTATTTTATGTTATTTTTACAAAAACATACTTCAATTGTGTGGCAAATTCTGTAATGGAAGGAATAGAAGAACACCGTGTGAGTAAAATTTTGTTTTAAATGAGGAAAAAGTTCGAGTGAAACTTTTGCAGCTAGCTTTTGGTTTAAGGAAGGTAGAACATTCATCAAGGATAACGAACGACCCAGTGGACCATTGACTAGTACTACAAATGAAACTGTTGCTAGTGTAAATATAAATATTGAAGAAATAATTTTAATTTAATACTACCAATTATAAAAATATATATTAATGAAAAAATGAAATATTAATCGCTTCGAAGACTAATAGTAATTTAATCAAAAAACTAAACAATAGAATGAAAAATGCTGCAAATTATGCTTTTGAAAATAACCACAATATAAATTTTGATATCAATATAGGAAATATTAAATATCTAAAATAACATTTTTATTAATTCAATGTATAAAAGTTTCATTTACACAATGAAATAAAGAAAAATAATTTCAATATCATTTTAAATGAACAAATCTATACTAATAATCATATTTTATATCAATACATTTTATATTATAATAAATAATAACTAGGACTGGGATTTCGATGCTTTTGAATGAGTATAAGAAATTCTTTTATGAATTACGTCATCATAGAAATACAATATAAATATTAATAAAAAAAAAAAATACGTATAAATACTTAAGGAATAACCCATAAGAATTGATTATAAATTATTTTATACATTTTGTAAAATAATAATAAAAAAGTATTGTATATTAAAATTGACATGGCTCTTATTCAGTCAATTTTGAATTTAGAACCATAATTATTAAAATCATTAAAATTACTTAAAAAAATTTGGTTTATCCGAATATTGTGTTCAAAATAGGTGTTGCTATAAAAAAAAAATAAAATTTTACTGTGCATGCGCAGATCAAAAATGATAAAAATTTTAAAATGTATCTATAAATGTGTATTAATATAGCACCAGCTTGTAAAAAAAAAAAATCGATTTATTCCAAAAAAATCCGGCCGAGAAATTCAGTGTTCCTTAAATTGATGAACACTGTACAGTTAATTAATTTCTTTGATACGTTACAATGTATTTTTTAGTCGGCCATGTTAATCGTCGAAAGATTTAATAGAAATTCAAAAATAAATTAAAAATTTATTTTTTGTGAGACTTTAAGCAGGGTATAAGTCATCAATTTCTTTTCTTTTAGGAATATAAGGATGAATCAAATTGATTATTAAAAGTATTTATTTTTTATTTTTAATCATTACTTTAATTAATTATGATTACAATGAAATTTTTTTTACAAATTACAATTTACAACGGACGTAGCTATCAGTGGAATACTCAAGTCTATACACAACTAGTAGCTGTGGCATGCAGAAACTTTAGGAAAACCGTGTATGTATGAAATGTCTACATCTGTGTAGGCAGAAAACATATATAAGTGAAAAGGGTATAACTATGTACTTTAACTGCAAAAAAACAAAATAAAAATATTCAAAAGGTTTTTTCAATACATTACAGAATTTCTGTAAAAAATAAATCACTTTTATATCATAAAATAAATATATTACATGATATGAGAAATATAACATACATTTTCAATATAGCAAAGAAATATTTACTGGATTTAATAACTCTGATTTTTTATTGGCTATTTAACAATAATTGTATTTTGTTAATAATGAAATCAAGCTTTTGTGCAGGGAAAAGTAAAACACGTCTATAGGGAATCATCTCAGAATCTCCTTCATCCCAGCTACCAGCCAAACCAGAACCCTTTTCATTTTGTACACAAAACTCAAACTTGTGTTCTGCTTCCTAAAATGTAAGAAATTATATTTTTCATACAATCAAATACGTCATTTCATAAAATAAACATACTTCATCAAAAATTTCTTCCTCAGCATTTGACCAAACTATTTGTTCACCCTGTTTATTTTTGTTTTCTTTCTTGCTCTGTTTCATCTTATATAGCTTGCATATCATAATAAGATAAGAATAATCATTTGACGGGTTCTTAGATTTTGCTTTGGTTAATTCCTTGCTAAAATAATTATATTAATTGATATAAATTTTATTTATTGAAATATCATGTAATTAATAATTAATTTTAAAGATTTAAATTTGTTATAATACATATAAACTACATATAATTAAAAAAAAAAAATACAATATACAGCATCTAGAAGGTATATTTGAAGAAACTGAAGGAAAAAATTGGAGAAGAGCTTAAATTATATTTACTAATTTTGTTTACGATTAAACGATTAAACGATTGGTAATTATAATGATGGATTAATGTGTTGGTACAACAAATTAATCTGATAAAATTTAATTAAAATCAGGGGACATCCATGAGTTATTTATAATATAAGTAAACATTTTAAAACAATTATAAACTGTCATATTCAAAAAATTTAAACAAATTTTTAATTTTCCGATCTAAGGGAATATTATTGACTCTTAAGAGACTTGTAGTACAGATTTAATATATCAAATATAATGAGTATTAATAATTTAAAATTACTATACCTAATGAAATGAAAAATGAAAGTATAGTTAAATAATCAAGGAATGCTTTTCATTTTCAAATAATATTTAATTAGATTGAGTTAATTTATAAAATAACTTAATAGTTTTTTTTTTTATTGAAATAAGTAGGGCATAATAATTCATACCTAATGGACTGTAATAATGGTACAGATATTGGAGGAGGTATGTTGACGTATCGTTCATTTATTAACAATCCAACTGGTTTTTGATTATCATTCAATAAGTTATTAATAAAATCTGATATATTATTTTCTCCGTGTTGTTTGCTTAATTCCAACATCAACTTGTGTAATTGTTCGACACAATCAGTATTCTATAATATACATCAAATATATTTAATTAATGATATGACATACATATTAAATATATAAAACAAATATAGTCATTACTCGATCAGCCATATTAAGAACTGTGGTAATTCCAAAAACTTGATTAGTATCTACATCATCATCATCATCATCATCATCGTTATCAAGTTCATCATCAAAAACTTGCTAAATAACAGTATTAAATGTAAACATTAGTTAACAGATAAAGTAAAAAATACATTAATGCAATTGATAGATATTTTTTAAACTTAAATTTAAATGAGAAACAAAAACAACAGTTAACTACAGAAAATAAATTATTATACTTTACCTTGATCACACTTCCGATGCTATGTTGATTGATCAATACTGAGGCCATATCTGATAGATTTACTTGAGCTTTTAAGAACAACTGTTGTAATAATTGTTTAACACTATGGAAGTCGGAACTTTCTGGATTGCGGCCCTCAAACTCAACATTAATCATCTATACCAAAATAAACATGATAAGTAAAATTAAACAGCATATTAATGAACTAAATTCAAAGTGATATAATTTTGTTTCATTAATTAGTGTTTTCATTGAATGGTATTGTAATTATACAATATTTTAATAACTGTTTACTTATAGGATTCTTTACAAGTAGTTAAAAATACTCTTATGTAAAATTAAAAAATACTGTTGTCACACAGAAATGTAGTGCTCTGGTAAGTATGTATAGCTACATTTCACCCAACACTTCATTGCCAATTAACCGTCAACGGTACTAGAGTGCTCAAGACTTTTCGATTTAAAATAAAACAAACAACTAATTGTTTCAAATGAATATGTTAGTAAATATTACAACCATTTGATCGACGTTGTCTTCTTGATCATCCGAAACAATGTCGTTAGATTTGCGTGACTGTACCGATCGTTTCTTTGCTGGAGCCGACATGATGTTACTTGATATCTCGACTCAAAAATGGAATTTCCTAAAAGACAATTCGAAAAAATCTACTTTTGCAAAATACGAATGGTAAACACACGGATGAATAGCTACGAGCATGCGAGAACTAAAAAATGAAAAGTACGGCGTTGATAGATAATCAATTATTTATTTCGTTGTTGATAACATGCGTAATATTATTTGAGGTTAATGTTGATAAACAGGATTGGTAACAAGAAAGGTAAAAGTAGAGTGCGCAGAGTTATGGAAATCCGTTGGCTGAACAATTAGATAATCAATCCATTAATTTTTATTTTGGTGTCCGCAGCCCCCTCTTTTGGGACATAAGTTAATAAAGAGGTAGGCACTATTTATTTTTACCGTTTTTACCTAGACCGATCACTCTAGTCCAGTTAAAATGTAATGCCTATTGCTTCGAAGATCATACGGCCAAAGTCAGAGATGCCAGTTCAATCAATTCATTCTAAATCGTCACAAATTCATGTGTTTAAACTATTTCATTGATTAATTCGTTCTTAATTTATTCGTTCTATAAAACAGAACCTTTAAAGTTTGTCATTTTTGCTCTCTCCTATCCTTGAAAGATTTTGTTAAGGAAGATAATTTTCTTTCCCAACCTTAACAATATTTTTACTTCTACATCCCCCAATTTCAAAACACCACTCTAGCTACTTACGTCGGTAATGCATCTTTTTTATCTTACAATAGCGACCATATTGAAGCATTCACTGCCCTCCAACGCCACCTTAACCTATATGTCTTCGAATTGAAAAATCTAAATTAACGCCAATAAATCTGTTCTTATTCTTTTTATTTTCAACAAAAAAGCTATTCCTATTCTCTTCTTCCGAGGAGTTTCTATTCCCTCCTTTACTCAAATTAAATATCTAAATATTATTTTAGACAAAAGTCCAAAAGAAGATTATTAACACTTCTTCTTCAAGTGCCATATTCTTAAACAGATATTAATCATGTTAACAATTAGATCATCATTAGAGCGAGGATTTGTATGCATTTGCATATTTATTCTGGTTGATCGTATGATATGCTAAGTGAGCACAACATTTGTAATATGACATAACGATTTAAAAAATGAAACTTTGTTAGTGCATATTTTTGCATATTTCGTCATTTTTCTATTTTCAGGGCTTATTTTACAATTTTAATTGCATATTTAATACATATTTTGTTGTTTTTTTTGTAAATTTTTTAAATTTATACTATTTTCAATTATAAAATAAGAAAAATTAATTATATTTTTATAGTTTAGAATGTTTCGATTAATATCAAAATATCGTATGAATATAATAAATATATTGTCATACAATACAATTCACATTTAGGTAAGTACATTTATTTTAGGAGACATTTTTGATATAAATTGATTCCTTTTTTTTATATACAGATTTAAGTTACCTGAAAATAGTTAAAGTGAAAAAAATGAATAAAAGTATTTTTAGTATTGTTCCATAATTTTTTTTTTATAAAATTCTGTATTAATTAAATTTTCCAAAAATACATTTTTTTATGCATATTTTTTTATTTTCCATGCATATTTTAACATTTTAGTGCATATTATGCACTATAATATATATGCACTATATTATATTTATGCATATATAAGATTTTTAGTGTATATTCGATTGATTTTTAATGCATATAAATCCGCGCTCTAATCATCATTAATAGCTGTTCTGAATAAAGATATCATAGATGTATTGAATCATTTTCTTAAGTTGTCCAATTAAGAAATTTAAGGTCTTACACGGTTCCTTTTTCAACTATTTTACATTGGAATATTAATTTTAGTAGATTATATTTTTCTGGATTTCGCATTGTATGTCCTAGATATTGAATTTTTCATAATTTTATTGTTTTAATTATTTCAAGACCTTTATTCATTTGTTCTTCATTCGTTCTAGTACGTTGATATTCGTTATGTAATCGCACTCATTCATTTTTATTATATTCTGCGGTTTATCCACATATATTAATAGATTCCACTAATTACGACGTGTACTTCTTTTTTTTTTTTTTCTCTACATAAGATGTTCTTAGCCATGGCTATCTACATCTAGTGATATTATAATGGTACATTTTTAACAATTAGATTATGATAATTTAAGTAATAATAATAATATTATAACAATAAAGATATTGAATTAATAATTACAATATGATAGTATAACATATATAATAATGACAATTGTATAGCTTGATATTGACGATACAAGTAGCAACAGCTACTGTTTAATGTGGAGCTGTTACACCAGAAAGTCATGCGGACGTCCACGTTTTAATCTATGTTAAGGCGGATGTACGTGAAGTTGATAGTGAAGTGAGCCAGAGGAGTTGAGCACTGAGGTATGGAAGTTTTTTGATGAGGTTTTATTATGGTTTGTGATTTCCTGGATCTGAAGGTCTTTGTGTAGGTTTACGTTCCTTATAAACCAAGGTGCGTTGGCAATAATACGTAGCACTTTATTTTGAAAAATTTGAATTTTATTGATGTGAGTGGACGCACATTTCCCCCATACCGGACACGCATAAGTGAGTAGTGGACGTAGAATTTGTTTATATATTAGAAGAGAGCATTTTTTCTGTATTGGAGATTTTTTATTGAAAATAGGGTATAACATAGAGATGCGCTGATATGCCTGTTGAAATTTGGATGAGATATGGGGCTGCCATGTTAGCCGTTTATCCAATGTCAAGCCGAGGTATTTTACTGACGAGCTCCAAGGTATATTTACATTGTTAAATGTTAGTTGTGCAGGGGAGCGGTAAGGACGAAGTCTGATGATAACACCTGTGCTTTTTGACGCATTTATTTGAATACGCCATTTTTTACACCAGTAAGATATTTCATGAAGATGTGCTTGCAGATTTGTGGTTACTGCTTCAATGTTACGTGATTCTGTGAATATTGTAGTATCGTCTGCGAATAGGGCAATATTCGTATGAGGTGACTGGGGAATATCATAAACATAGATATTAAATAATATGGGACCAAGCTTAGAGCCCTGAGGTACACCAGCAGATATAGGCATAAGGTCTGAGGTGTTTTTTAACAGCGAACTGCCTGTTAAGTATAAATGAATTAATAATATTGAACAAGTATGTTGGAGTATTAATGGATTTTAGTTTAAACAGTAGCCTATATATTAAATACAGCTCCAGCATGACAATGTTTTTCGAATGCAGTATTAATATGTTCAGTTATTCTAAGTAATTGTTGAACCGTAGAATAATTTGATCTAAACCCGAATTGGAATTTAGGTATAATATCTATGGCATTTAAATAGAAAAGAAGTCTGGTATGAATGATTTTTTCAAACAATTTTGAAATTGAAGATAAGAGGCTGATTGGTCTGTAGCTGTCAGGATTGGATTTGTCCTTTCCTGGTTTGCTTATTAGTATTATGTTTGCAACTTTCCATTTGGGTGGAAAGTAACCAAGACGCAATAAAGAGTTAAATAATGTGGTCATAAACACTAGTCCTTTCGGTGGTAATTTTTTTAACATAAGGTTTGTAATTTTGTCGTGGCTCGGTGATTTTTTGTTCAGGAGATTTTTAATAATTTGTTTGATTTCATTTGGCGTTACTTAATTAATGGAATTTTGGACTTTATAATTTGGTAGTTCTAAGGTGTGTTTTATTCTTAGGTCATTGCTTGGATTACAGATATGGTTGGGATAAAAGGTATTGCGCAGCATGTTTGAAAAAACATCACATTTTTTTTGATCGGATATGACAAGTTTTGCAACAGTGCGAAGAGGGGGAATGGTGTTGATATCTTGGTTTAAAAGTCTTTTTGTTGCTTTCCACAAATTTGATTCACCCGGTCTCATGTTTGACAGGTAACTATTGTATGAGGATACACGGTAGTTTTGTAAGGCTGCTTGGACTTCTTTGGTGAGTAGGTTTAGTATTTTTTTATCTGCAGGGTTCCTATAGTTTTTGCCAGGTGCACCTGGCTAAATATTTACGATGAATAAGTGAAGATATGGAGTGTGGCAAGATGCCAGAACTGTGTATATTTTGCAGTGCGGAATTAGAACAGGACTGAGCGGCTTCTGTTATGACGTTTGTCAGATGGTCGGCTGTTTGCTCTGCTATTTGAGTGGTAGATATAATTGTTGGTATTTTCAGATTAGATTGTACATGGTTAGAGAATCTTTTCTAGTCTGGTTTGCCTTTAATTAATGAGTTGTTTGTACAGCGGAAGAAAGAGGGAGAGTTAATCGTTATTTTAACAGGTATGTGATCCGAGTAGAGTTTGATGAGGGGTTAATGCACGCATACAAATGGGACAGATTTAAGTATTAAAATGTCTAATATATCAGACAAACGGTTTATATCTGTTGGGAAGTAAGTAGGTGTATTTGGAGCTGATATTGAAAAAGGTGTGTTTGCTATGAATGCTTGTAATTTAGAGCCATTTGGATTTGTAACACGGCATCCCCAGTTAATGTGTTTAGAATTTTAATCACCGGCAATTATAACTGAGTTATCTAGGTTCATGATGTTTTCATAATATGCGATAAGCATTTGGCGACTAGGAGGTTGATACACACTGACGAACGTTATATACTTATTGTTTATGTTAATGGAACTGCTTCGGCTTCTAGGTACGTAAGGACGAGTGTAGGCAATTGTTGTTGTTTGATTTTGTTCCGTACTAGAATAGCCACTCCGCCCATGGCACGAGATTGTGTAATACGATCAGCGCGATAAATTTTGTAGCCAGGGAATTTAATTTTATCTGAATGCGACAAATGCGTTTCAGTAATGCATGCGATATGAATGTTGTGATGATTAAGAAAAGCTAGTAATGTATTTCTTTGATTTTTAAGAGCGTTAGCGTTCCAGTTTAATAATAGGGTATTATGGAGCTCCATTGGTGTTAATGATGACTGGCAGGTTTTGTATTATTTTCTGCATTAATTGGGTAACAAATGTGTTAATTAGTGGTAAAAGAGTTTTAAGAGTTTTCATAAAATCACTATCGTTATCTGTGGATTTGGCTGATTTGCCTCTATAATGATTGTTATTGCTATTACTATTGCACACAAAGGCGTATGTGTAATGCATATTAGTGTTATCTTGGTTTGAGTGTAAATTTTGAGTATTTGCGTTGGGTATTGTGTTTATGTGATTTTTGTTATTGGACGGATTTTTACTAGTTTTATTTTTATTTTTGGATCTTGATATTTCTTTGTAAAAAGTGCACCCTCTGTAATTAGCTGGGTGATCACTATTACAGTTAACACATTTTGGAGGGGCTTCTGTTGGTTTCTGACATTGGCTGTAGTGATGGTCATCCGCGCATTTGACACACCTTGATGGTAGGTGACAAAACTTTTTGGTGTGGGAAAATCTTTGACAATTTGTACATTGTGGGATATCCTTGGAGGGCTTACGTGGTTCAACTATAATTATACATGTAGAAGTCTGTTTAAAGAAAATATTTCAGTAGATGATTTTGATAATAAAACTGCTACGATTGGAATTGGCGATTTGAAATAGTTTTGAAGGCGTGTGACTGAAGCAACTTCAAATTTAAGATCTTTAAGTTCATTGTAAATACAAGCTTCCGATATGCATATCGGAAGCTTGTATTAACATGTTAACAGGTAGATTTCTAATAACTACAGAAAGTTGTTTATTTTCAGGAAGTTGCTATGAGTGTTATTCAATTTCGGTCTCGTCGAAATGTTTAGTTACAGATCTATAGTCATCAATCAAGTTTAAAATAATTTTTAGGGTAGATTTTGTATTAACAATGGAAAAATTGTCAAAAGTTACGACAAAAGTCAAAAGTCAATTGTTGTTGCTGTCTCCCAGCGCGGTAATCATCGTTGATATCGGTTCGGCCATTTTTAAACATATTGCACCACTTTTCAACTGCATATCTCGAAATTGTTTTTTCACCGTAAACTTCACACACCTCCCCATGTATTTGTACTGGTTTATAATTTTTTAACCATAAAAATCGAATAACTGCACGAATTTCAATTTTGGACGACTTAATAGTAGCAGTAGTCATGATTGTCAACTTGTCACAGATAAGCTTAACAACTAACTATCAATTTAGGAATCAATACATTGATAGTATAATGTGTACAGTGTTACTCCAAAGTTTCAACAAAAAATATTCACTAGGACAAAAAATATGGCAAAATGCAACTTACTTTTTGATTACCCCTCGTATATTATCTTAAGAAGTATGAAAGTTTTCGTAGTCGGAAATATTATAAACATATATAAGTGGGATTTTAGGTCTGACCTGTGGTTGCTGAGTATTGTCGTTTTCTGTGATATTGTTAATTTCGCCGGTGTCTTGTAGAGTTAATAGTGGAGAGAATCTATTTTTGCTAGTGTGAGGAAGTGTAAGAGCGGCACTGCTAGTTCTTTTCTTTGAAGTGTCAGGAAGGTTGAGGTCTTGAGGTGAAGTATTTTTATTATTGGAATGCATTGAAGTTAATTAAAAACACATTGTATTTAATTTTAGTACAAATTGTAAATTTATTTATTTTGAATACAAATAAATAAATAAAATATTTGTACTTAACTTTTTAATGTTCATAATGTACAGGTAGTTTTAACTCTATCAACACTTTGATGGGTAGAAGAGTTGATCGGATACTCAATACTCTGTCTTCTAAATTTGGGTATAACTCTGTAACGATTGTTGTTTATAAAGTCGTACATTGCTCATTAAGTAGGACAATATAGCTAATATGTTGAGTGTGCGAAACATCAAATGAATGACAATAATAAATGCTAACTAAGGGATTTGCCGGCATGGATATAAGACGGTATAGAATAGCAAAACGAGGAGCAACGAGTAGAGTCAACTCAGTCGAGGAGTGAACCGAAGACCATCAATCGGACACCAATCAATATCGTCATCAAGAATACACTTACTACAGTGCTCACCTATCTTATTCAAATATTCATTGTCAGATTTCAGTAACGTATTTATTTATATTATAATATATTATACATGCAGTTTTGTAAATTATTTGAGGTAACCCTGTTCCATAACATTTGAGTATCACACACCGAGGTCGAGTCCCCGAGACCTCGTAGAAAATAAACATAACTTTAATTGAAACCCACAGAGAAGGCGAGGTTAAAGAGGGGACGTTACAACTCCTAGTTTAAATAAATATTAAAATTTATACAATTTGTAGAAATACTATTTTTATTACCGAAATGTACAACCTATAAATCTTTTTCTTACGAAAGAAAAAATTAATTTTTAATTTTATGGTATGAATTAATAATTACATATAATATATTATTCAATTATTATAAATACAAATGAAGATTTATTTTTAACTATATTAAATAAATTAATGTTCTCTTTCTCTGTACTTTTGTAGCAAATAATTTATGACTTTTGATCCTTCTTTTCTTCTGAGGCCCTCCTGGGACTCTTCTACCGAAAACATGCCACTGATGGTGAGTACAATATTTATTATTTATATAAGACTTATGCAACAATAACAATGTCAAGAATATTAGCATTGATTATAAATACTAGTATTTATAATCAATGATATTAGGTAGTCTTCAGAATACAATGCACATTGGGCGAACAAGTCTGGGAAAATAAATATTTTTACATCAATCCACGACATTTTAACGAATTCATACATAATTATTACTTTATTTTATGGTTTTACACCTGTCCATCATATTATGTTATTTTGTATAACAGTCACTGCTACTGCAGTATAATAACTGGTAGATATTACGGTATAAAAAAACATGGGTAACAATGTTTATTGTACTATATCAGATAAACAATAATACGTTTACGCGCACGTATAATGTGGTTATTTGTTCTGTACACCAGGAAATAATATTAAAACAACGCCATTAAAACGCTGTTCAACATCAACCACCGCGGCGTTGCCGCGCTAGCACGGTTTCGCTTGACCTTATCCTCAGACGTAACAGCAAGAAAACCTCGCCATCGCATCCTCGCGCACCCTTTCGCGTTTACGTTTTCAGCGGCGACGTGGTGATGTGGAGAACCACAGGGATGCTGGTGACCGCGGCCTCGTGCGTGTTCGTGTACGTGACGACGCCGTACTACGAGTGCCTGGCGGGGAAGGTGTGCGACGACCTGCGCATGGGCTCATTAACGTGGATGTACTCGCGCTCGGTGAGCGTCACGTGTCTCGTGTCGTCCGCTGTGGTGTTCGCCAAGTACCGTCGGGGCAAGGCCAACTATGGATCGTGGATCGCGTTGCACGACGCGTACTCGCCGACCACGGACGTGGATCGTCACGAGTACGCGGCGTTCAACGCGGCCGTGCTGTGCGCGTGCATGGCGTTCATAGTGCCCGCGAACGCCACCCGGCTGTTCGGGTTCTTGGACGATAGACGGATGGCCGGGGTCGTGGAGTTCTTCGTGCAGATGTACGCGCAAAACGCGCTCACGTGTCTCATCGAGATGCGTTTCGTGCTGCTGTGCTACGTGCTGTACACGAAGTTCTCCAGGATCAACCGGGACGCGGAAGCCGTCGGCGAACAGATCGCTGCGGACTGCGGCGTCCGTCCGCAGGGCGAGCGACAGGACCGCGGCGATCGCTATTGGATCCTCGACGACAGCGATATGTACCGTTCGCGGGCCACGGGCCAGTTGCTGGTGGACGCCATCGAACAGCTGAAGATCAGGCACCGGTTGGTACGCGAGGCCGTGGACGAGCTGCACGGCGTGTTCGCCGTGCCCATTGGTTTCTCGCTGTGCAATCTGTGCATCATGGCCCTGTACGACATTTACTATCAGCTGTTGAACGTGTACGTACAACACACGGTCGAGCTGTCGAACCTGTACGTATTCGTTTGGCTCGTCCAGTACTTGTTCAGGTTTTTCATCATCGTGATAATGGTTCACTCGACAATGCAACAGGCGAGTTTGAAATCGTTTTTCTACTTGCGCGGTATATCACATTTTTTCCCGTGCGCGTATTAAATGCCTTCTGAATCGATTTATTTTAAATCAAGATCAAAATCCGTACCGAAATAATATTCATGGCATTTCATCGATGTTGGTTCATCCCCTCTCCTATGTTTATTTATCGTATCCTTACATTACCCTAGGCACTCAAAATGGAAGAATCATTAATGTACGTGAGCCGGAATTGTTTGGACGTCTACACCAAAGAAGAAGTGAATAATATTGTTTTGGTTAATCTTACAACTACTTGTTGAAATGTCTTAAGATAAAAAAAAATTATTTTGATTTTCGCAGCTAAAAATATTTTCTGATCAAGTATCCAGTATCATGGAATTTTCGATATGTGGTTTGTTTACTTTAAACTCACAACTCTTCACTTCTGTAAGTTTATTTTTTTTTACGTTATTATATCAATTTACACGTTGAATTTGTAAGTTATAATACTGTATAAGGCCGTTTAATTATAATTTACCAACAATGTACTGCACTTGTTGTTACCCAAATATATATCTCGTGAAATTTCCATTGTAGGTTAATTTTTATTTTATACAAGTGGTAAATATTTTAACATTTAATTGTGTACCAACTATCTTGTGATTATCTAGGTACCAACTATCTTGTTATTATTGTTTTAAAGGAGTCAACAGCTTTAAAATACGTTTAACACTCGGTTTTCACCTTTATCATAAAAAAAGAGCATTAAAAAAGTGTATACAAGTTCATAATTTTAGAAATAATTTGATTTCAATAATTTCCCAGTTAATTTAGCATAATTTATACATTAATATGTTACATTATATTAAAGATTTTATATATATAGTTTATACTTTATTTATATAGTTTCAGTTTCATGTTTGCGAGAATAATTTAATTTTAGGAGTGTAAGTTTTGGTGCCGGTTTTTTATTTTATATCTATAGTATATTCTATGATATTATAAACTAGCTACGATGAATCGTTTTGAAACGCATACTCATCTGTAACCCATCACTTCAATAGTGTAATATGGCGCTGGATTTTCGCCGTTTTTGATTCGTTGTATATTATATTATTGTGATAAGCACAAACTCTGATAGCTCGTCAAATTATTGTCTAACATGATTACATGAAATTACAAATAATTAATATTTCTTACTGTAAATTATACAAAATTTACTTATTTAAAATAATAATATTTATTAAAGATTAATAATGTGTAAAATTAGGATTAACATTAATGTAACGGGTAAATAAAAATATTAAATATGGTATTTTCAATAATAAAATATTAATTTTATTCATATTTGTGAAAATAATATTTTTGGGAATAAGATACTTAATCTTATTATTTTTAATAAGATACTTTGTTTATTATTTTCATTGTATATTAATAATTTACCTATACTAATTTTTTTTTAAGGCAATGGGTGTTAGTACTTCTTACCTCGTAATATTACTTCAGTTGAAATCAAAATTGGATAATGAAGGATTGTAATATTTACAAATTAACAAATTTATCAAGATGCCAATAATTATTAGTCCAGTCATACAACGTGCACTTTGAGGAAAAAATTTCAAATAAACCAATTGGTGGCACACTATTACGTCAGAGCTATCTTGACTTTAGTTATAATAATTAAATCGTTTCTACAATAATCTATGACAAAAACACCGTAAATACTTTTCTTTATAAAAGTTTTTATAAAATATATTAACTGTATGATTCAACTAAAATGTATGATTCATATTACATTGTATTAATAAATATTTAATATTGTCCAATATAGTAAAAATATTAGTAAGCTTTATTTATTTTTAAATCACTAAATCTGTTAAAACATAATTTTTTCTAGCAGGTGATAATTGTAAATAATAGTAATAAATAATTGTAAATAATAATAGTAATTTAAAAATAATCAGTATTTTAATATCACTATATTATATACAGTACATCTACCTATAAGTACGTGTAAATTATTTACCTTGTAAATAAAACGTATCTATGTGAAATCGTGAAGGTCAAATAAACCAAATAAGCTCATTAGTCAAAAAATGTTGAGTCTTCATATATTTAATGGTGATTTAATTTTCTCAGAAGTAATAGTAAAAATAATAATTGTTTGTGTACCTAGCTTTATTTTTACAGAATTTTGATTGACAGTATTTATTTTAATAAACATTAAAACGCTAGAATTATCTAGAATTGTGTTAATAATACATTTTAGAAAATTATATTATTAAATATAAAATCACGTGTATACTTGTATGTTACGGTTCAAGTGAATAAATGGTCATCGCAAACACTTTCTGGAGAAAGTTTATAATGCCTAAGTTATTCAAGCCATGTAGATGAATACATACACACACACCAGATAGTGTATACCAGGGGTAGTCAACTTTTAAAGACTCGTGATCGACTAAGTTTTTCTAGGTTGTCATGATCGACCAAAAAAAAAAAAAAATTGTTGCAACTGAGCAAAAATATATTTTATGTACATGCATGTTACACTTCCTTTATTCATATTGTTTAAAATATCAATAAGTAAGATAACTTTAATTTGATACTTTTACACAACACGTATTTCAATATATATTTTCTCAATTTATTAAAATACCGTTATTTAATACCGTTTATATGAGTACATCAGAATATGTACAACAACCTACATAACTATTCGATCTCAATGTATAATTTCGTTTTTTATGATTATTTTTTTTTTACTATGTATTATTACAAAATATATTCTTTATTAATTATTATTTTATTTTTTATATTTGTGGGTCGAACAAAGATATAAAAATGTACAGAAAATAAATAACTATTTTTACTGTTTTCTGAAAGAATATGAAAAAAATTGAAAGGGAGTTGCGATCGACTAGAACTCATGTCACAATCGACCAGTTGATCGCGATCGACCTGTTGGCCACCCCTGGTGTATACAAAAGCCAATGCTGAAAGTGCCAAGTGAACAAAATACATATATTATTGACATTTATAATTTTATTGAATATAGATATCCTAGCTACAGCCTAGCTATTTCTCTTTAGTAAACACCATTACTAAGCGGGCTATATGAGTGGAAAAAACTTATAGCGGACACCACTGGTAAAAGATGGATGGATCTACCAGAAAAATAATCTCCTGGTAACAACCTATACTGGCCAGTATGAAAGACACTTAATAGACTGCGTACTGGTGAAGAACGATCAAAAGAAAATATGAAAAAATGGGGATATGAAGATCAAGGCATATCTTGCATATGTGGACAAGAGCAGACAAGGTCACACCTACTTGATTGCCCACGAGGGCTAAGTCCATGTACGAGAATCTTATGATAAGTAACCAGAAGGCGGTGAATACAGTTCTATACTGGGCAAAAGAAAAAATATAACTAATATGTAATGTACATTACCATTATATTAGTGTGTTATTATTATTCATATTTTACTTAGTTAGTCTTACTACTTAAATATTTGATACTTATATAGTTCCGTTGTACAAATTACATGTTTGTTATATTTTAAATATATGATGCCTGACACGAGAAAAAAAATTTCTCTTTGGTAACTGAATATCGTGTGCTTCATCTTATAATCACAACCATAACACAGCACTCGATGGCACACGTAAAAGGCAGTATGTATATAGTCGGAAACGATAAATACGGCTGCATAGGGTCCCAAGATAATAATTGTGAAATAAATCGTTTGGCATGAGTGCTCGGTGTTGTGCCGACGCCGCGTTGCCTCCACCGCCATCTCCATCGGACTGCTCTGGATCGTCGACCTTTCGACTCGTCAGAATTCCGTAAAGCCGGGTACACACTGGAGCATTTGGGTGTAATGCAACGCCGTAATGTAACTGTAATGCTCAAGTGTGTACGGTGTTACTGTAACATTCGCGCGTGCTCGGCTCGCGACGCCGTCGATCTACCCGAGTGTCGGTATTTTGACGAACATCATAGGAATGTTACATTACGACACGATGCTAGTGTGTACGGTAACCAGTTGCTCGCAGCGAATAGCTCTAATCGATACCGCTACAGGACCGTTTA